>JACATO010001119.1:0-209469 GCA_018389105.1 Nautilus pompilius
AGAGAGAGAGAGAGGGAGGTGGGGAGAGAGAGAGAGGTGGGGAGAGAGAGCTGGGAAGAGAGAGAGGAGAGAGAGAGAGTTATACGTGTATTTATTGCCGTATAAAAGAAGACTGGGAATAAGGCTCTATTGGCGAAATTCCTGGGAGTAAAACTCGAGGAGAAAGGCGACGATGAAGGCAACTTTGAGATAAACACACGAGTGTATTTTCGTGCTTGGATAGGATTTGTTGGTACAGCGATGGTACTAATCAAAAGTCGCAGTCTGTCTCGCCTCGTCCGTCAACCGCAGTAGCAGTTTTGCACTGCAAATGTTTCCAATAGACTTTTGATTTATTTCGCATTTTAAATGCTTAATAAACCATTCTACTTTCAAAAATAATTTGGGTTAATTATTTATTATCATTGTTGTAAAGGAAATAAATATATTAATTTCAAACTGTTGTATTTATTATTTGCTATCAATAAATCGCAGTTCGTGAATAATTTTATTTTTTGATACATTTTCTTCTGAGTTTTAAGATGCAATTAGCTGACTTGATGTCAGTGTGATTAACCCTTTCTTCTCCTTTCCTATAGTACAATTAAAAACAAAGAACGTTTTGCTGCTAATGATAATTTTAATGGAATACTAGAACTGGTGAAGTCGAGCGCGGTGTTGTATTATGTTAGTCTGGGTTCTGGGAGATTTTAAGGGAACACTCGAACTGGTGAAGTCGAGCGCGGTGTTGTATTATGTTAGTCTGGGTTCTGGGAGACTTTAAGGGAACACTCGAACTGGTGAAGTCGAGCGCGGTGTTGTATTATGTTAGTCTGGGTTCTGGGAGACTTTAAGGGAACACTCGAACTGGTGAAGTCGAGCGCGGTGTTGTATTATGTTAGTCTGAGTTCTGGGAGACTTTAAGGGAACACTCGAACTGGTGAAGTCGAGCGCGGTGTTGTATTATGTTAGTCTGGGTTCTGGGGACTTTAAGGGACCACTCGAACTGGTGAAGTCGAGCGCGGTGTTGTATTATGTTAGTCTGGGTTCTGGGAGACTTTAAGGAAACACTCGAACTGGTGAAGTCGAGCGCGGTGTTGTATTATGTTAGTCTGGGTTCTGGGAGACTTTAAGGGAACACTCGAACTGGTGAAGTCGAGTGCGGTGTTGTATTATGTTAGTCTGGGTTCTGGGAGATTTTAAGGGAACACTCGAACTGGTGAAGTCGAGTGCGGTGTTGTATTATGTTAGTCTCTGGTTCTGGAGACTTTAAGGGAAACACTCGAACTGGTGAAGTCGAGCGCGGTGTTGTATTATGTTAGTCTGGATTCTGGGAGACTTTAAGGGAACACTCGAACTGGTGAAGTCGAGAGTGCGGGTTGTATAATGTTAGTCTGGGTTCTGGGAGACTTTAAGGGAACACTCGAACTGTTGAAGTCTAGCGGTGTTGCATTATGTTAGTCTTGGTTCTGGGAGACTTTAAGGGAACACTCGAACTGGTGAAGTCGAGCGCGGTGTTGTATTATGTTAGTCTGGGTTCTGGGAGACTTTAAGGGAACACTCGAACTGGTGAAGTCGAGCGCGGTGTTGTATTATCTTAGACTTGTTTCGGGGAGAGAACAAAGATGTTTTCTGTTGTAATAAGGTTTTTGCGCATAACCAGAGCAACGGAACAGCCCTGTCCCCTCACGATTCCACCCTTCTTCTCTTACTAATTAAAGATATAAATTCTCCTCTCCTGATTCTCTCGCCTCACCAAATCCTTAATTCACAACGATGCTCTTTTGTCCTTTCCTCAAACATCACGCGAGCGGGGAAAACGAAGCCAAACGGGTCTACGAAATCGAATTAAACTTAAGGAAAATAGATTACAGGGCCTTCGGTTGTTCTCCTGGAAAGTTAATTATGCACGACAAAGGCGCGATTTAAGCAAATTAAAAATTTAAAAAAAATAAAATAAATAGAGGAATTAAAAACTCGGCTTCACCTACGATTAAAAATGCGAAACAGTGTTGTCTAGATTCTTCAGTCATCAGGTAAACAAACAGGTGCGCGCACTCTTAAAGAAGTCATGGGTGCTTGGAATTATGCAGACAGGGATAATAAGTCACTTCTCTAAGAAGTGCATTTTAACTTTAGAAATCCCAGTTTTTCTTCTTAACAAAAACTCCTATGCTAATTATTTTTTTTTATATTTGCTAATTATTTTTTATATTTAAAATTTCAATTTTTCATAACAGAAAGAAAAAAAACGTTAAAAGGTAAAGGGAAATTTTAAAAAGACTGTCTCATCCCCGATTTCTTACCTGGACGTCATAGTGATGGCCGAAGTCTTGGTATTCATTGGTACTCCAGCTCTTCGCCGCCATCACCGGACCAGATACGTTTAAACCAGAACCCGCCCGCCGCCCTTCTCGTTTGTTTCTAATCCCTTGTAGGTCTGTCTGTCTGTCATTCAGTTTCTGTCTCAAGACTCTCGAGGGAGTTCTATCGTTAACCCCCCCCTGCCAGTGTTGTTCCTGCATTTGCCGACACCGAATGCTGTACCCTCCACGTATTAAACAGAAGAGGGACTATTGCCAGCCCCTCCCACAGCCCAGTCTACTACCCCAGAAACTTAAATTAACTGCAACTAGGGAAAAAAAAAAGTTATGCAACTGATTTTTCGTGTTGTTATTTTCTGTTCTGCGGAAAAGGGGACCTACTCCCATAATAATAATAATAATAATAATAATAAAAATAATAATAATTATAATAATAATAATAATAATAATAATAGATTAGTAGTGTTAGATAGAAAATTATAAATAATAAATAACATCAGTATGATTCTGCTTGTTCTCGTTTCCACTTCTTCTAGAGTTTCGTTTTCTTCATCACCAGTTTATATCGCAAAATTCTGCAAAACCGAACTTTTTTAAAGAAGATATCTTTGCTGTTGAAAGCCTCACAACTCTCACAAATCGCCCATAAGAGAGAGAGAGAGAGAGAGAGAGAGAGAGAGAGAGGAGAGAGAGTGAGAGAGAGAGATGGGGAGAGAGGAGGGGGGCAGAGATGGGGAGGAGGGAGGGAGAGAGGAGAGTGTGTGTGTGTGGAGGGACAACCGCTTGTTTCAAAATACTTTTGTTGCTTGTTCAGGTGTAGTTGTCAACTATGTTGGAAATACGATTAATATTATTTTATTTAAAAGATGATTTTGGAATAAAGATGTCAAGTGGTTAATGCATTTAGCCAAGTTTGTTAGTTTTCGTGTTGCTGGAGATATGTCAGGATGTTAACATGAAAGGCCGCATCTTAAATCCAGAGAGAGAGCGAGAGAGAGAGAGAGGAGGGGGGGGAGGGAGAGAGAGAGAGGAGGGGGACAGAGATGGGGGAGGAGGTAGAGAGACGAGAGAGAGAGAGCGAGGAGGGAGAGAGAGAGAGGAGAGAAGGGAGAGAGATGGGAGGAGGGATGAGAGAGAGAGATGGAGAGAGAGAGAGGAGGGGGACAGAGATTGGGAGGAGCGAGAGAGAGAGAGAGAGATGGAGAGGAGGGAGAGAGATCAGGTGAATGAACAATACTAGGAGTGGTGGGGCATTGAATTGGCTGGTCCCCGACATTGCCGGACGAGGTGGAGGTGGTGGTGGGGCAGCTTTGCAAACTTCACGTACCTGGCTGCTCCAAGTGATGATGCCACTTGGAGACGGACCTCTAAAACTTTGGGTCAGGCTAAGTGTGTGAAGGAGGAGGTGAGGGCCGCCGCGCGGGTCTGGGGCGGGCGCTATCTCGTAAAACCCGGGGTCAGAGATCAGGCCCCTAAACGCAGTAGGGCCGAGCACAGCGGGATTTCCCCCCCCCCCGTTTACTTAACACTTCTCTTCTCCCCGCCAGTGAATAACACGACAAAAAAAACAACAACAGGAGTAAAAAGGCCAGGGGACGGAGGAGGGGATACAAAGGAGCTCGTCCCGTGGCGACTCCTCCCGTCAGGCGAGAGAACCCCTCCCCGCGCTCCTCCTCCATCTACTCCGGCAACGGGGAAAGCGAAGAAGAAAAGCAGCATCCGCAACAAACAACAACAACAACAACAACACGAGCCGGCGACTGGAGCAGGGCGCGCGGGTTGTCTCCCTTCCCATCTGCCTGTTACGCGGGTCACATGACCTGCACCGTTCGATAATTCTCCCCCCCCTCTCTCTCCCCTCCCTCCCTCTCTCCCTCTCTCTCTCTCTCTCTCCCCGGAATGCACTCGGTGCTGTTTCAGCTGAGGGCTCCCGAGTTCTGTCGTCTCTCCGCACGCGAGGAAGGCTCGGCCCTTAAACTCGTCGCGCGTCCTTCGGCGCAGAGGAGGAGGAGCAGCGGGAAGAAATAACAATAAAGAGGAGAGAAACGACGACAGGGACGATAACAATAATAATAGTAGTAGTAGTGGTGGTGATGGTGATGATGATGATGCTGGGTTCTGAGCGACTGCTGTACGCCGTACCGTGGATTTCCCTCCTGTTTTACACCTGGATGGACACAGTGACGGATGCGAGGAGGCTGCGCGTGCAACACCGTATCTACTGGAACCAGACCAACCCCCTGTAAGTCCGACTGCTTTCATTGTCTTCCTCCCCCTCTTCTTCCCCATCTTCTTCCCCCTCCGTTAGTAGGTGTGTGTGTGTGTGTGTGTGGGTGAGGTTTTGTTCCAGGTCCGCACGTGGCCGCCGAGGAGAGGGGACCGACAGAGGGGCCCCCGCAGGATCGATTAACCGGAATCAACCAGTGTCATGCCGCGCTCAACAGTGAGCGTAAATACAGCCACATGGGGGCCTGGTCCCCCCCACCACCACCATCCCCGCTGCAGGTAGGGTATAAGCTTCACTGTCTCACCTGTAACCCTCACCGACGGCGCACCTGCCCCAGCGGACAACCGACGGACTCGACCGCCCAGTCCCAGCGGGCGGGCGGTCACCATTATCTCCCGCCATGATGCTGTCGTCTGCTCACCCCCTTCTCGCCGTCGCCTGTCACTCCAGCCGCCAGAGACTCGACTGGAGTCCCCCAGTTACGGTAAGTATCGTCTTCGTCCTTCCCGGCATATTGTTTTATTTTACACCTGTCGAAGCCGCCCACCTTATCACCGAGCTGACGTCGCCCTCGGTACTACACTAACAGGGTACACCTGACCCCCCCCTCCCCCATCGGAAACCCGCTGTCTGTCGCCCTCGGTACTACTAACAGGGTACACCTGACTCCCCCCCCATCGGAAACCCGCTGTCTGTCGTCCTCTGGTCGCACCGTTCTCACCTGACCAACACAACAGGTTTCGCCGCTGCGTGACACAGCCAGCGACACGACGTCTCCCCTCCGTCACACCCGATACCTGACTTCAAACCCCCGGAATGAAGGCACAGACTTCCCTGAACCCCCCCCTGTTTCAAAGAATCCATTCCGATAATAAAGCTAATTTTGGGAAATCTTATATCGTATTTTAAACACGTAAATCAGCCCGCGCACCTGTCTATTGCCGTCGATATTCCCCCCGGTGACACATCCTCGTTACACCTGTACACGTTGGCCGACACCCTGGCGATACAAATCCGTAACCCTGCGAGTCAAAAGAAATACCCCCCCAGGTTTCCCTACGTTGTAGAGCTCAGCGACTAATCACCAA
This sequence comes from Nautilus pompilius, assembly GCA_018389105.1. Classification (NCBI taxonomy): domain Eukaryota; kingdom Metazoa; phylum Mollusca; class Cephalopoda; order Nautilida; family Nautilidae; genus Nautilus; species Nautilus pompilius. The sequence continues at coordinate 5,619 of JACATO010001119.1, forward strand.
CCTCACCTGTATCAGGTGTGGTCTGTTACATCTTCCTGTATCCTTGGCACACGTTTCTTCTATGTTGCTGTTTAGTAACAAGAGGCCGTGTGTTACCGCTACGCAACAACCGCACACCTCAGCTCGCAGACAAACTTCTGCAACTTTTTTTTTTTAAAAATAGATTAATACGATATAACATCTTTCTTTGTGCGTGCGCCTCTCCGTCAGAATTCTAACAGGTAGAGTAACTCGCAGTGTGACACCCGACCTGGCTCTGGAGTTCTCGGATGGTGCAAACTCAGCAACAGGAGACCCTCTAGCCGCCGATACAGTTCGGTTGATGGTTTTGAAACCTTTGAAATAATCCCATTGTATTTTGCCGTATACTGTTCCCGGTGGTCGCAGGGGCTGATCCATCCAGATTGGAGGTGTGTCGTTCGTTGCCATGACATTTGCCGTTCTCTGTTTTCACCAGGATTTTATTTTAAAAAGAAAGACGGGTTTCTCAGGTGTCGCTTTAGCCCCTACCGCCTGCGTGGACTCCGTGTGGACGGAACTAGCAAATCCACTCCGTCTGATTTCCTCAACCTTGTGGTGTGTAACAGTGTTGGTAATTCTTAAAGCTGAAGCAACCATCTCGATACTGTATATTAAACATTGGCATACCAAGAAAAACTTGTGGTTTTTTCTGTCTCTATTTTAATCAAAATTCAAATAGTAACACGGAAAACATGGCTAATTTTTTACCTGGATGTTTATCTGATGCGTTTAGTCGGTAGGCCTTTTAATGTTATGTAATAATGGCCATCCGGAGAACCCGCATGTTGATCTTTGAAAACTACCTACTAGCATTTTTTTTGGAGTTTTAAACTACTGCCGTATAAATCAGTACTTCCCAGAGAGCTTTCATCTGTGGAAGTCGTTAGATGTCCAAAATGAAGATGCTTATTTAAAAAGAAACTAAAAGATACTCAACCACAGTTTATTTATGCATAGGTGTAAAGATGAAGCAGTGATGACAACAGGAAAATCACTTTCCTGGTATAGTTTGGACAGCAGGCTGCTGCTGCTGGTGATGATGACGATGTATGCATCTATATATGTATATATCTTATCCTTTTTTTTTGATGAAAAATATGTTTAATTTAAAATCCTTGAAAAACTGGAAAGTTAACACAGCTTACATGTAATGATTTGCCAGTTTCCAATATTTTACAAATATAGGTGCACCCTTTGTAGACTTCCATCTACCTTTTAAAATTATATATAAACTGCTCTTATAATTCTTAAAGAAGAAAATGGAAAGGAGTGTGCATGAATTAGGGGTTTGGAACGTGTTCTTTAACTTTTAAAACTTTTGCAAGTGAGAACTACTTTTATTCTTATAGAAATTTAAATGAAGTATTAGACTTGTAAATTTGATGGTGGTGTTTTTACATTTTCTAACTCAGACAGGTAGGCGTATCAAACCTGACATGTTTGTGACCTTCCATCACCCCCTCCTCAATTATTCACTTTGGAACCCATGACCTATGTGATGCCCTCTTGGATCAAAGGTGTTCCAGTGTTAATTGATCAGGCTGACATTAGAAATACCCTTTAAAGGAGTTGTTGTTTGGCACTGCTACTTTATCTATTTTACATACTGTTAATCTAAATTATTTCTCGTATTGATTTTCCACTTATGTGATCCGTCGTTTCTTAAATTTATATGTTTATCTCTCAGGAGTCTTGCTTTGACAGTTGTTATCTATGCAGAGAGATGTGACTCTGAGTATATCTAACTTGGCCAAGACCGACACCTCTGCTGATTAGATAATAATAATAATAATAATAATAATAATAATAATAATAATAATAATAATAATAATAATAATAATAATAATAATAGTTCTTTTGTGTATCTGTATTCGCTAACTATAAGTTGTATTCAAATACACAATACACTAGTTTTTCTGTCTGCCTTTTTAAAATTGCACATTTGTGTGTATTATTATTATTATTATTATTATTATTATTATTATTATTATTGGAAGCTTGATTTAAAGTTTACATATAGCTCTTTTAACCTACTTATAATGCCAGGTGCATTTGGATTGTAGTAGTCTTGGCATTATAGAGGAGGTGATAGTTAAGAACTTGGTGGGCATGGAAACATGTTGACAATAAGTGAAAATGGCTTTACGAAGGGGTCTGACTGCAGGTTATAAAATGTAAATCAGTGCACCATAGTGAACTGCATGACCAATAATTCGAAATGTAACCAACTAGTAATAATTAATGCCAGCATTTCTTTGGAATGTTTTGGGTTAATCTTATAAATTTTTATGGCCTATTCTAACTTTATTAATTTCATATTTGTTTTTGACTTTGTTTTAGCCTATACTGTACAAGCTCCCTATATATACTTGTAATAATACAGCTATATATATATATAAATATTAGATATTAAACTGTGATCAATATACAATGAAATCACGAAGAATAATTATAGCAGTTGCAGAGTTATGTATATATATATATATATATATATATATATATTAGGCAGGTGCTCATCAGTAGTTGCAATTAATACAAATATATGAAACATAATTGCAAGTATATATTAGAGATTTATTTGAGAGATAGTTATTGATATATAATAAAGTAATAAAAAATCAGTTTCTGCTATGTCCATTAGATATGTATTTGTAGAGATAATTTATGAAAATGAAATCTAAGCCTTTTATAGTTGCATATTCCAAATGTGTTTACCTTTGCAAGACAATGGGATGCTTATACTATTGCAAAATTATCGAAATGTGTGTGATAGAGCAGTTTCACATTACCTTGGCTATTATAGTTTTATTGTTATTATTTATTGAAATCGGTATTTGTCAACATTTTAAGCATAATATATGGGAGTCTCTGTGTAAGATAGTTTAAGGAAAGAAAACAGAGCAATTGAACATTTTACGGAGAGGTCTTCTTAGTCCTGCAAATTATTTAGGGAGCAGCTGGTAACTGAAAACAATCTAGATTTCCAAAATAACAAGTTTTACTTCCTTAAATTTATACTGTATGCCAGCTTTTTGTAATACTCTTTAATGAGTCAGACGGACGATCTCTTACCTACTCTGTATGCCAGATAAAGCAGTCCATCATCACCGTGAATGGTAAACCTTACTTTTATTAATAGGGATTTGTGTGTGTGTGTGTGTAATTCTGTGTGGTGTCTCCGAGGCCGTAAGGGCTCAACAAGAAACTTTTCTTTTGTTGAAAGACTTAAATACTCAGCAGAGAAGGGAACAAGGTTTACAATTGCATAACCAACCATTAAAAAAGGCAGAATTTTATAAAAAGTGCTAATGCGATTGTTGTTGGTGCTTCCATTTTTAATTCATCTCTACGTTTCTTTAGACATTGAGATTTAACTAGAAATTCAGTTGACAGCTTTGATGTTCTGTTTTCTCGATTTTCTCGACAGACTTTTATATTATTCCTCGTCCCCTTCCTCAGTCACACAAATAGATCCAGGGCGGGGGGAGAAACCGAAATCTTGCTTTGGTGTGTAGTAGGTGATATCTAGCAATGCAGATTTTCTAAGCTTCATGGAGATGTTGAGCATTTAAAAAAAAAAAAAAAAAAATTAATCATCTTTTTTAACAAATTTTTTTCTCTTTCTGAAAATTGGCCTTCGCACAACCCTTAATTTCATTTGTCAGTGTACTCTATCTCTGGCTCTGCAGACCCCAGAATTTCTCTGGGCTGTCCTAGAGTTAAATCCACTCCATCAATCTACCTCGTTCTGCCTACATTCGATAATAAATATCATCATCTGTTGCCAGACTTGTTGATAAAGTCTCTTCTGCTTTTAGCAGTTTGGATAGCATCTCTTGGTTTCATATTCAGTATTTCTTTGATTTTTTTTTTTTTTTTTTTTGGCTTCACTGAATATTAATTATATTGGATAGCTCTCTTTTCTCTTGCTCCTAGTCAATGTCATTACCTTACATATATATTTTTTTACCTTAAATCTTAATGTGCTACTTTTTGCATTGAAGTGTATCCTTAGTCACCAGTCCATATCTGCCAGGAACCACCCAAATGGCCAAGAACACTGCTATTTCATGACCTATTAAATGCCATAAATATTTTTCAACTGTACAAGTGGCCTGTTTATACAGGTCACAGGTTCAAATGGCAGCTGAGGCCACTTGTACAATTAAAAAATTAGAGACACCACCTGCAACTTAAATCATCACACACTGAACTAGTCATCCTGAAAGATTGCTGAACCATCGGTTCATTAGCTCATTCCATTAATAAGGCGCTGAGGAATGAACAAACTAACATATCTGCTTTCTCTGAACCTATATATATATAAATGTGTTTTTTTTTTTTAATCCTGAAAAAGAAGTACAAATAATTACTTTAAAAATGATTGAAATAATACTTAAAATTCTACAAATGCTGAACTTTAAAAGAAAGAAAATTGAAGATGAATTTAAGTTTTGGGAGGGCATAGCGTTCTTTCTTTGCAATGTCTCAATGTCGGGTAAATCAAGAACTAAGGAAAAAAATCTTTGTCAAAGTTATATTCATTTCCAAAAAAAAAATAAATCTATATTCCTTCTTGTATTCTTGGTTATTCTATCTTCATTAATGAGCATAAGAATCGGACGTGAATATGTGCCAATTTGTAGATAACTAAGGTTGGCTTTATGGGGAGATGGCTGGCTCTATCGTCCCAAAACGGGCTGGATGGAGATGAATTGGGAAGCTGAGAAATGTCATAAACAATTTTTTTTATGCTCATTTTATTTTTACTATTTAATTTCTTTTTTCAAAGGTAAGATTTTCCTGAAGAAAAATTGTTTATTCATGAAAAATAAGCTGTGTTCATTAGAAATTCAGCCGCTTTTTTTTTCTATCTTAAGGAAGATAAAAGAGAACTGACTGATGGGAGCTGCAACTGAAAAGTGACTCTTGCAAGTGAAGGATGTTAACAACAACAACAACAAAAATGGGGGAAAAAAACAGATGAAAGTCTGGCTTTGGGGGGTTTCCATCATTATTCTAAAATGAAATAAAGGGAAATTTTTTTTTTTAGAAATTATTTATTTTGTAATATTACAAGCGGTTTTTTTTTCCTTTATTCTGTTTTCAAAGCTAAAACAGAGCCCTGATTTTCCATTCTGTGTAAGTTAACACAGCCTTGTTTTCTTATGGCTCTTTAACCCTCTCAGATTGCCATTCGGCAGATATGGATTTACTTTTTGAAAGGATTTTAAATACAAATGCATACAGACGGTGTGTTTCATTTGTTTGAAAGATGAGGTAATGAACCCCCCCCCCCTGCGAGACTAGCTGAAAATCAAAACATAATTCCTCTACCATTTGCCCTGGGATAATAATATCCCTCCTTTTTTTTTTAGCCCCATGGTTTACATTCTGTAAGAAAAGAGTCTCTTCACGAAAAGCCAACAGTTTAAATAAGATATCCATCTCATGATTATATCCGTCCATATTGCAGAGCTAGCCTGCTGTTGTTAGTCTAGGCTTAGGAAACCAATAAATACATTGTGGAGTCAAAGACATTTGGTACCATCTAAACCCTTATGACCATCTAAAGCCATTTGAGGTTTTTTAACTCGTGATAAGCCAAACCGGTAAATTGTGTGATTATGTCATTGCTCAATTAATGCTTTTCAAGGCTAAAAGCTAAACATTTTTTTCCTTAGAACCAACTTCTAGTATAGAAAAGTTGGGAGCAGTAGCACATACGAGCAAAGCAAAAGAATAACACTGCATATTTTTAACATCCATCTGGCATAGACTATCTGCTTTTTGGCCTGAGCTGATTCTTTCCTTTGTTCTCTCTAGTGGTACATTTATGACCAGAATGTCCAATGGGCACTGGTTTAATGTAAAATGCTGTAGAATATTCATTGTTGGAAGTCTTAAAATGATGCTAAGATTTGAAAATTAGTATATGTTGGTAAATTCAGTTGAAAACACTAACCAAATGAATGCATTTTCCAACCCTGTTTTGTTAATTTTAAGAAGATTTTGTCTTTTTATTATTGTGGCATTTAAAGTTTTTACCATCTTACTCACAAGACTTTCATCATCATTGTGTGTGTGTTTGTGTGTTTGTGTGTGTGTGTGTGTTGTGTGTGTGTGTGTGTGTGTGTGTGTGTGTGTTGTGTGTGTGTGTGTGTGTGTGTGTGTGTCGGCTGCAAATCCAAAGAAAATTAAATTCCTTTATTTTAATTATTTTAATTTTTAAAATTTTTTTGTCTAAAATATGATGAAATCACATTATTAGTCCCTATCTCCGATGGCTAAGTTGCTTGCTCCTCATCTACCTCAATCAACCCTTTCCCCTATTAATTTCTTGGCATATTTATTTTTCTAACCCTGCATACAGCCAGTACCTGACCCACAGTGAGCGAGTTCCCAGAGAAACTTGACCCAGGCTGAGAAAGCTCATCAATGAGAAGCTTCTTGTTGTTGCCTATCTCTCTAACAATCAACAGATTTATGCCGCTTGATTTTTCAGAACTCTGTTTTATAATGAATTTCCATTGAACGATAAAGTGAATAATTTCTTCATGCCCAGGGGTTATTGTAATCTGTAGATTGGGTTTCTGTACTTCCTTCAGACCCTTGTCCACAAAAGGTTTTGTATGCACAATTTGGGCAGTTGGTTTTCTTATCCTGTTTGATGGATGATAACCATGCTCTTTCTCTGTGTATCTTCAAAATGTCTTCTATCGTATTGTTAATTTCTTATTGTATAGCCTTATTTATAGTACTTATATATATGTTTGTGTAGTCAGGGAAGGGAAGGAAGTTTTAAGATAACTCCCTTTGTTATAAAGTTCATGCCAAGTCTACTTTTAAAGAACACATGCTGTCTACTCCTGGGTGGTTGGGTAAAGCTTTCCAGTTACTGTACAGCGACTAAAACATTAATGTCTTATTGAGAACATTGTGATAAATCTTATACTTAAACCCTCTAGTCATATATGATATGGCATTATTATTAAAATCTATATTAATCTGATTATTTTAAAAACTTTAATCATGTCGCCATGAAAATGTCTTTATGCCAAACTAGGCAAAAAAAAAAAGACAGATTGCATTGTCTTAATTTTATTGTTAGCTCTTCCATCTATATTCTATGCATTGTTGGAAAATTTTATAATCTTGTTAGAGACTCCAATATCAAGAAAATTCATGAGAGAGAATTAGGCTTTAGAACTGAACCCTGAAGTATTCCACTGGTGTTATTTTAATTCTTGGACTTAGGGAGATTATAACAACTCTGGATTCTTAATCTGTAGTCAAAAGGTTAACACCTGTGCTGAAGCTTTTACATTTTGCTATCAAATGTCTATGGAACTCTATTAGATGTTTTACAAAAAAATCAAGGTAAGCACATATCTTTTTACATGCTTACACATACGTCACGAATTGCATTTTAAGCAAAAATATCTACTAATTTAAACGAATAAGTTTTTTTTACTTTTAAATATCTTGTCTGCAATCACTGACAAACCAAATGATGTAAACTTACTTGCTATTATTTTTTTCTTATGTATACCATTTTCAACATTTTTTCCCATGAAGTAGAAGATCAGCCAATTCCTTTCCTTGATGATGACAGAAGTGACACCTGCATTTCACATTTGGCATGATCAAAATTTTACACATGCGATGGATATCAATACAAACGCTATAGTTATTATAAAATTTAAAAAACAGACTCAGTAAGTTAAAGAAAAAAAAGAAATTCTAAGTTTCTTTTCGTACTGGAGTTGTTTCCCATGTTTTAAAATGATTGACACCACTGGCATTTTAGATCTGCAATTTGGGGTTGAATGAAACTAAATAAGTGAAGAAATCTACAAAAATTCTAACAGCCTAATCCCCACAATTTGTATTGATTTCCTTTTGTAGTCCTTTTGTTCTGACCTTTCTGGTAGTTACCAGAGTTTGAACTTAATGGAAATACATTGAAGCAACTAGTTCATTGAACAAGGGCCAATGGTGGACATAAATACAGATGCTTCGTAGACCATATCAGCCTATCTGACTTAACACGATTTAAAATAAAGAGAAAAGTTTTACGGTAACTTTTGGGTGAAGACATCACATGTTCTAAAATGAACATCATTTCAGATATCAGATTATTTAGTTGTTTGGTATTCAGATTTGCTGGCATGAATGTGGCATCGTTAGACCTTGATTATTCATTAAAAAATAACATTCTCTTGTTTAATCTGCACCATTTCTGTGCTCGTCTAATTTCAGAAGGGAATTAGTGATTCTGCACTTAAAGATATTTTGGAGACTAATGCCTTTGCAGTGTATCATAGGAAAATTATATTTTACTTAGTCTTGTACTGTGAATGAGTCTTTTGGTTTACCAGGTTTTGAATTAGAATAGAAATCAACATCTAGCAATGTTTTCTCCGATACTACTGTTAACAGTAAGTTGGGTAGAAGATGTCTTTGTCAAATGTCGAAGTTGTGTGTGGAAGACGGGGCATTTGATTGGGCTCCTCATTTAAAAGACTGTTTACACAGAGATCAATGAATGCTAAGAAACAACTTAAAACAACAAACGTGTGTGAGATTTTAAAAAAGATAATGTTTTCATTTTAGTCTGATTGCTTAGGTTTTTATTCAACATATTGACAAAATTTGTGCATATATTTGTCTCTGAATCCAGACCTTCCTTTGTCAATCTTTGGTCAGAAGCCAGAGGGAGGTGGTTATTAGTGGTGGCTGTGTATGGCCCATTTATTGAAAGTGATATTTCTTTCTCTGACTGTCTCACCAAAGTCCAGGGAGGCTCAGGATTCTCTGATGTGAACTGGGCAAAGTGCAGGCTATTTTCTATACTTCTGGCATCCTATTGCTACCTGCAAACCAGATGATCACCACAAGAAGATCTGTCAAGTGGTCAGTATCAGTGGTCTGTCTCTCTCTTGTCTTCATATTTTTTTTCCCAGTCATTCAGCTGATGCTGTAGATGAAGTTTAAGCTGGTGATTTTTGTGTGTTCAGTAAGGGGAAGGGATCATTAAATGAAGTAATTTCCCTGTGTTGTGCATAAATCCGGAGAATGCTATCTGGCTGCTTGCCTGTTGCTGTCAGCATAGTGTATTTCCATAAAAATCACCACTCCCCAAGTGGTTGTCCTCTGGGAAGGCTATCATGTGGCCTTCAAACATGTTGGTGTCTGCTCAGAAGATATTTACTCCAGCTAGCTCTTCCATCTCCAGCGGATCAGAGTGCAGGCCAGGGATCCCCTTCTAGTGGATTAGGAAATAATTTCTTGTTTAGCTAGAGCTACAGAAGAATGCTCGCCAAATGTCATTTCTCTTTAGCCACTTGGCAAAGATGTTGGTCAGGCATTTAACAGGAGGGATCAGAGATGTTTAGCACAACCCTCCCTTATACATGTATAATGCTGGTCCTCTTGGCTGTATTCAAATACAAGGAATTACCTTTAAAGGCTGCTCAGCTGTCTTGGTTGCTCTTTCTTAATCACACTGTGATGTGTTTCCTCCCCCCCAGCAGATGCTAGAAACCAGAAAAATTTGCCTTTATATGCATGTTTCAAGCAGTAGTAAATTGGTTTGTAAATGAATGATAGAGCTTTTGTTAAGGTATTCATAATAATAAGATAGAATAAAATAGCTGAAAAGTACACCTGTGAGAAAGTAGACAGATGCCTGAATTAAAAGGAAACCAGTTTCTATTACTAGGAATGAATAGATAACAAATGCTTTTTTTAATGGAAAATCACCTCGGATGCAGTGTGGGTTTTAAAATTAGTTCTTTGGGAGAGGCCATTATTATTTTTTGTTATTTCAAAGGAAAAAAACAAAAAAAACCATCTCCCCAGGGATCTCCTGTTATGATAGTGTCATATGGAGGCCTGCTTCTTGTACTTTATTCACTCACACTAAACCAATGTTCTTCATGAACAGTGCCACCATATCACTCATTTTCTGGCCAGATGATGATCTCCAGGCTTCCTGTCTGATTGAGGTCTCTATTTCTCAAATTCATCTAACTTTGCCTTTAGTTAGTGATCTGCAACACTTACACAAATTAATCATTAAAAAACAAAAACAAAAATATCCATTGGCTGAATTTATCCAAGTTGAAGGTGCTGTGGATCTGTCCCCCTCTGTAAGTGACTAACTGTAGCTGAAATGTAGATGGTTAGTGGCTGACAGACTTTATGATGACTGGAATCTGAGAGAGGAGACTCCCCAAAATCTACCAACATTTGTAGCTAATATCGAACTTTAGATAGAACCGGACTTGTTCTCTATGATATACAACAATTCCTAGATATCTTTTAAATAAAAAGCAACTGTTGTTTTTAAATTTAAAATTCCAACTTATTCAGGACTAGTGAATTGAAAACCGCATTAAATTGTCTTGATCAAAGAATTTCAATAGCAGTGACACAGAGAAAAAAAAATGGAATTGGGGGAGAGTGGTTTTGTAAAATGAACACTGACAGAAATCAGTGAATGTTACGCTGGTTATTTCTAATTATGACAATTTATTTTAGATAAATAATGAAGATCTGAACTGTTTGAAGTTATGCCAGTGTTCAAATTCTTTATTGTATTCTCTCTCTCTCTCTCTGTACTCTACTGATGTCATGTATCTCTCTGTACTGATGTCATCTCTCTCTCTCTGTACTGTACTGATGTCATGTCTCTCTCTGTACTGATGTCATCTCTCTCTCTCTGTTACTGTACTGATGTCATGTATCTCTCTGTACTGATGTCATCTCTCTCTCTCTCTCTCACATGTGCGCACAAGGATACTATTCATGGAAACCTCTACCGGGTATTGGGAAGTTAGCAGTATAGTTTACATTATCTATGCAAACATACCTTTCCTCTTTCTTTTTTTTCTGAAAATTTGATATACATTACTACAAATACAAAGTTGTTTACGAAGCTTGTTTCTAAGTTTTATCTTAATTCTTCCCTAATGTAACTTGGTTCCAGAAATCTTCAATAGATGGCGGCTTGGCCACACATTCCTATCTCTCGAGGTGTTTAGGTTCTTTTGTTTTTTTTTTTTTAACTGTTTCCATACATTTTTTAATGTCCCCATAAAAACTTTACAATCTGAAATATTGCCTGCATCTCAACATGTTTACTAGGTGGAAAAAAACAAAACAACAACAACAAGAAAGAATGTAATGTTATGGTTCGTTACCTCCCTTTATCTTTTAACTCTTAGAGATCAGTTTGTTTGGCTTATTTCAGAAAATAATGCATGGTGATTTTTTGTATGAAGGAGAGGTTTTGTTGTTTTAATGCCTAATAAATCAAACTGCTCAGGGTACAGATATCCTTGTCCCTCACAACATTTCCAAGTTCAGATGGTACACATTTAAAAAATACATACAAGGTGCCCCATGGTTCTGTAAAGAGAAAGTATAAAAGGTGGTTTGGCCTATATGCAGTATTTCATTTAGATGAAATCTGTTATGCATTTAAAAAAAAAAAATATGGCAGAAGTTTCAGTTAATAAAAGAAAAACATTGTGAATATATTCTTCACACACAGTCCTATTCACTGGTGGGGATATGACCAGAAGCAAACAATGTAGCCCAAGCTCCCTGGGGGGGAAATGCTTTATTATATGGATAACAGCTGACAAAACTTATACATATAATATATGCTGTCTATCTTCAGCCACAGCCTCCCTTTTCCTGACTGTTAAAACTAAAAATATACTAACCTAACTGAATATTTCAAATTCACCTGAATTCATTGTCGTAAAATTCAAAAAAAGAAAGAAAAAGAAAATCTACCAAGACTCAGGATCAGGGTACAAGAAAAACGATGCTGCGAGAGTGTTGTTGAATAAGAAGAGATGAAACGGATGAAAATTACCAAAATAGAAAAGAAGAATTGGTGAACTATTGTCAACTGAAATATTCTTTGTATCATATGAAATTCTTTTGTTTTCATTTTGATTTTCTTGTTACTGTTAAAAGTTGATTTTTTTTTTTCCTTCTAATTTTAAAGTTGTCGGTTTAATCTAAGTGGAAGGCTTCTGGCATAACAAATATATATGTTGTGTATAATAGTTTCAAGTTATTGTTTTGAAAGATATTTTTTTTGAATTGTTGTTTTATTAAAGATGAGTGGTTGAGCAGAACATAACGTTGTTTTTTTCTCAGATTTTTCCATTTAACTTAAGATGTGCTTGATTGCTTTGCGTGTTTTCTTGTCCGTGAAATTTACAGTATTTTTGGAAATTTGTGTGGATAAAGAGGTCTTAATTCTAGAAAATAGCAAATACAAAAGAAACCCATGCTGACTCATTCTCTTGCATCCAAACTTTTAAAAGCTGGAAATGGAGGAACCTCATAGCTTAGTTATCTATAATGTAGCAACAGCTCTTTTCCTGATAAAGGATTCAAATATGCAGCATATACATTAAATAGAGACAGATAAATGAAAACTTTTATTGAATTAAAGATTATTTGATTAGCATAAATAGATTTGAAATTCTTAATAATGTCTGTTTGAAACACTAAGAAAATTACATAGGATTAACTGCAGATTAGCTGACCATTGTGGGCGGTGAATTATGCAGTTTAATAATTATTGGAGTATAGTTCCATTGCCACTTTTGTTGAAGTTGCACTCTAATTACCTTTGATGTGGCAATAATATCTTGATGGCATCTTTAATTGTATCCTAATTAGCTGTCATGGTGTCGCTTTCTTGAGGCTGGAGTTGTATGCATATTCTGTTTTACCAAGTTACTTGCTCTGTTGTGATTTTTGCAAGCATCTCAGATGCACTGAATATCTTAGTGCACTACCACATGCAGTTTTTGTTCACAGTAATCACACATCTCTCACATTCTTTTGTATAATTCAGCAAACTATTCTTTGGCTGTGGTGGTAATAAGAGATAATGATAATTCATCAATGTCTATTTTTAAAATAATGGTTCTAAGAGATTGTTTAGGATGAGAGCAGCAACATTTGCGAGATGAATTTGGTTTTTATCTGCCAATAATTTAGAAAACCTTCCCACAATGCAATTCCACAAGGATTCACAACTGCCCAAGAGTAGAAGTTAGTAAAATGTCTACTAATCTTCAAAAGCAGATTCGAGCTAATTCTTTAGCTGTTGTACTTGTTATTGGCTAAAATTTTTATTGCAATTTCGTTTTGATGATTTAGTAGCCAAATGAGAATTGGTGTTAATTTTCAAATAGGTCTTTAAACACCATACTAACTATCTGCTGGCAAGAAAGTTTTCATACCCAGTTTTGGCTGCAGTCAAAAGGAACAAACTTGGCTCCATACATCCATAATCTCTGCAAAGGTGGCATTACAGACCTGTTACTAGTGACTATGTTATGTACCTACCTAAAAAAAAAGGAACATTTTATTTTGGTAGAAATTGCTATTATTAAAGTATTTGTATAATTGTACTGGAAATTTCTTTTGTTTTAGTACTTGGCAGGGATTACAGTGAGGAACTGACTGATTAGCCTAGCTGAAGTCTTGTTGAATGTCGTTGACTCTTGCCTCAATGGTTTTATTGCACGTATGTCATCCCTTCGAGTGATTTGTTATCTCTACTTCATCTCAAGAACTCATCATTTGGGATTTTACTGCCACCAGCAATTTTGTGTTTGCAATTTTGTGTAGCTCCTGCTCGCCCATCACATCAAGCGTGTGCACATAGCAGTGTTTCATCACCAACTTGTTGATTTGTCGCTACAAAATGGCTGGATTTAGTCCATGCGCGACATATTAAAGAATGGTTTTAAGAGGCGATTTTTATGAAATGAGCCTGAAGTCCTGTTCCGAAATTACAGCCTGATATCCAGTCATGGTCAAAATTTGTCATAATTCCAATAACACTGATTAATAATGTGGCAAATATGGAGGAGGAGGGTTGGTCACACTTGCTGTTTACTTTCCAAAGATCACAGAAAACCGATTAATTTGCTGTCCTCCATCTCATCACATGACAGAACCTAGCAGACTGACTTTAAACTACAACTTTTGTGATATGTTAAAAAATAAATAAACAAATAGTTTAAAAATGAAATCTGCCATAGTACAGGGATCTGTTGATATTGCAAACTGTGATTGGTTTTCCAGGTAAGCAGTCGGAAAGTGCAACATCCGCAGAAGGACTTTAGTGGTATATGCAGCTAATATCAGTGAAGCATGGTTGGTGCTACTATGGCTCTTGGGAAAGAAATGTCACATGACTAGCATATAGAAATCAAAGTATTAGCTAGAGAAGGAAATTCCATGCAGTAGATTGCAACTCGATTTAATGTTTCAGAAGGAAATCAATACAGGGCTCTGAGGAGGATACCTAGACTTGGTACTGTTGACAATAGAAATGGATGTGGAAGGAAGCCTGAGCTCTTCAAAAATGATGTTAAGCACTTCTGGGTATGTTCTCTATGTGATAGGTGATGAGCCAGTAGAGTCCTTTCAAATTACCTAGCTGCAAGTACGGGTTTTAATCTTCAAGAACGGTAAGATATGCATTAGTGCAAAGTGGTTTCATTGGATGTGTAGCTCGCTGAAAATCTTTGAGGCAACCAAATGGCGAAGCGGAAATTGGCAGCAGAAATAAAACAGTGGGATGACCAAACCTGGAAGAAGATGCTCTTTACAGATGAGTCTAAATCTGAACTGTTTGGCATTGGTCAATGATGGTTTGTTTGCTGGTGGACCAGGGAGTACAACAGATACAGTGTAGCATAGGCATGGATCAATACAAGTGTAGGGATGCATATCAGCCAAGGATGTTGGAGATTTCCATAAAATCAGAGATATACTGGCTGCTGACAGGTACAAGCAGGTTCTTATCATCCATCATTCCTTTTTCTCAGAAAGACATCATCTTGGGCAGGGGGGATTCATTTTCCAATGAGCCAATGTCTCCAATCCTATAGTTTTTCACCACATTGGCTATAGGGAGCGTAAAGAGGCTGATGTTTCATTCTCAGATATTCCTTAGCCCACACAGTTCTGATAGGAACATCATCGAGGCTATGTAGGGTTTATATGGTTGCTGAGAAAGTCAAACAGTAACCACGCACCTATGGATGAATGATGCTATATATCTCCTGCCAAGAATAATATAAGTGACTTATTGCTGCACATATAGTTGTGCACAATTCTGTATGGTAGTTATACACATTCTCATATCATTATGTTTTTTTTTTATAAAGCAAAACATGTTGCAGGAATATGTAGTGATTTATGATCACACTAGACTGCTACATCACCTGTGGAGATGTTGGAAACAGTTCTGATAGCCTGCCACGCGTTAGAAACTGAATAGTGTTATTGTTTGTATTAGTAAAGAAAAGCTGATGATCTTCCAGGACACAACACACAGCTTTGGTAATTTTTCTCATGAGCTCTGGGTAATAGGTCCAAAAGTGGACCAAAATTGTAGTCAAAAGGCAAATTTGGTGAGCACTTTTTGTTGTTAATCTTTCTGTAGACTGGTGATACCCACTAATCATATCCTCTTCACAAAATAATCTTCCTAAGAACAATTCCTATTGATGCAGACTGGAAAATCACACGAGTGCATAGAGAGAAGATAGCAGCTGAATCCTTTCCCTCACCCCGAATGTTTGTTTTTTTTTGTCCTTGCTTTCTTGGTGAATATAGCCCCTTCCAGTCATACTAAGTCCATGTGAAGAAAAATGTCATGAAAGGGTTTCTTTGTCTATTATACCATTACCTCCTTCAGGTCTTAAACCTCCTCATAATGGTTACTGCCTCAAATGTGGCTCCTTTTCTCTCCATGTTTAACGGTAAGGACAGCGCAGTCCTTTTCTGTCTTACCCTCCAAACAAAATGCTACCTTTTGTTGCCAGACAACGATAGTTTTCTGTTTATTTGTCGTCATCCATGCCTCTCTGTTTCTTGTCCCATTCCAAGAATGTGGTTTCTGCACTGCATCTTAGCCATCTAAACTTGCTGGCTACTGTTGATTGAGGAGAAATCTTAGCAGCTTCTCGTCCAGCTGATTTGTGAATGCTCGTATTATCTGGCAATAGTCACATAGACTGGAAATCATAATCCAGTGGTTTCCTTGCACACCGTTAATTCCCCCCCCAACCTCATCCATGTTGATTTCTCACTTTCCATTTGAACGAAACTCCATGATGCCGGATACAGATCCATGGCTCACTTCAACAGTAACTATTTCTTTATAGAAAGCTCCCCCTTTACTCCTGGTCAAGGCATTTCTGCCTCCACTGCTGTTCATGGTATAACATTTTATGAATAATATACGTGAATGGACAGAATTATATTTGCTCAGTTTGCTTATTTTCTAACAATTCAAGAGAGAAAGCACTGCCCAATTCCTTATGATTCCAAATTCTTAAATCATCAGCATTATTTAATTTCTGTTTTCATTCTTATCTGCATTAAAGTCTCATCTCAAACGTTATTAAAACTTCCATGTTATTCATATTTCCAATAGTTGTCATATAATTTTTGCATGTACCGTACACAGACACAGACACAGACACAGACACACACACAACACACACACATATATATATATATATAGAAAAACCTTGACAACATAATTAGAGAGAATCATGCATTAGTTGTTATTTTTTGTTTGTTATGTTGTTGTTTGCTTCATGCTAGATTTATCCAAGGCAATATAAATAGGGTATTGTTGAAATATTTAAAGCTTTGTTAAGACTGTGGAGTCAATAAAAGCAGAAACATGCAGAGAGATTATCATAGGACTATAATTTTCTATGCACTAATATCAGATAATATTTAGGGTGGAGCATTTGTTGCATTAAAATTCTGAATCACTGATGCATGTGAGGTTAATGTGCTGTGCAACATATATTATTTTGATGAGGACTTGTTGAATGCTTCTTCTCATCAATTGATTTTTTTTTTTGGCTTCTGTACCTTCGTTATAAAACAAAGAATCCGGTATCTAGACAGAATTTATAAAATAAAAAGCAAGCAACAAGCATTTTCTAGTTCTAAATGCTCCAGAAAAGTAACATTCGCAACTTCATGAACATTTGTAGATTATCCGTTATTGCTCAAGTTCACCGTGACTCTTCAGAGAGTTTTTAGAGAACTACCAGACAGTAAATAAAGTTTATGTTTTTATTTAGCTGCATTTTATGAAGTAGTGAAAGAACGAATTGTATGGCTTTCTGATATAAGTCAAGGAAGCAAAATTTTTTGAGTGTACTGTAAGAACGTAATTTGTTTGAGGCCTTAGGATAATCAGAGAAAAGTATTGGAAATTGTGCCAAAACCACCCATTGGCCAATGGCACTGGAGATCAAAAGATTGTTTTTAATTAAATTTCCATATTATTGTTCATGGAGACTATTGTTATACTGTTACATTTTTAGGTATCTGCTGGTAATGCAAGAGTGTGCAGGAATTAAATCTGAATGTGGGAATAGGTCTATAGTACTTCCAAGTGTTTTTATGCCTGAAATAAACAATCTTTTTCTTTCTTTCGCATGCATGAATGACTCTGCCAAGATTCTAACCTCTACTACGCAAATATCTTGCATTAGAATGCACTCTTGGTTGGCATGCGCTTTAAATAGTGTTACCTTTTTAAGTAGATATTTAATTTCTTTGGCCTAACTACATTAACATTATGGGGAATAAATTTTTTTTTAAAAGAGGAGAAAACCTCTTACTAAGGTCTTTCTGTGACCCAGGATTCCTGAAGGCAGATGGAGCTCACCATCTATTTAATGGTGCTTTGTTATTATGTACCAGGTTCACTTTGTGCACCGGCAGAATAAAGATAAAATGGTAGCTGATTGGCTGTTATTAAAATTGCAAGCTGCCACTATTTGTGAAGTCTGAACTTAGATGGCGAACTTTGTTACTGTTTAGTTCTCCTTTTATTGAAAGAAATACTTTTAACATGGCGAAGGGAGCAGGGAGTCGGTTGTATGAAGAGCTCTATCTATATTAGTTCCAAATGGTTACTTTCTTCCTAGGTGATGCTGATGGCATTGGTGCAGTACATTCACTGTCAGGCAAAAAAAAAACCTTGTGTAATGACTTTGAGCTGTTACACGATTTAAGAAACAGAAAACAGGAGGAGGAAAGGTAATATATTCATGCTCCATTCATTCCTGGTAACAACCAGATTAAACGGCATAGAAAATGCTACTTAAATTTACAGACAACATTGTAACACCCCATTTGCTGAAATTTCCATATACATTGTTGCTGGTGTATTTACTCCTATGGATACTGGTAATCTGAGAAGATACATGTAGATTTCACAGGCCATGAAGCTGTTGTCAGTTTTACTACTACACAAGATGCTTTATAGGGCCAGTGTTAGAGATTTGTGATGAGGAAGGCGTGGGTGAACCAGGTACATGCTGCGTTTGTGTGGATTACTCACTGCTGGGTTCATTCTTGAAAGGAAGTTGCATAGAAATGACAATACATCTTAGCATCATGAGTTTAACCCAATGTTTTTAATCTTTTTAGGTGACTTAACCATCTGTGCGCAAAGAGAAACAGTGGAGAAAGTAAAAATTTGTTTTAAAATACCAATATGTGAATAAAAAATAAATAATAGGTTTGTTAGGTGCAAAAATTTCAAGAACTGTTGCTGTAATGTTTTGAAAGTGTCTTTAAGGATAACATTTACAAAGTGTGCAGAAGTTTATGGTTCTATATTCCCAGTAACCAGTAAGTTGGGAAAAGGGGTGTGTGTGTGTTTCTGTTCTACGTCTGTCATTTTCATTGTAGTTTGTTGAGGCATTTACGATAGATCTCCCTACTGATAAAAAAAAAATAGTGATTATATACCCACATCTATTATTAATCCCTCATATGCATATTTATCTTGCAGTCACGGTTTTTGTTGTTGCTGTTGTTGGCATATTACCTGTGATACAGGACTCACATAGGGCTGGCATTGTTTTATGACTAGCATTCTCTTGTTATTTATTTTATTTAGTCTCAATAATGATTGCCTATTGATTTCTACGGTTACAAAAAGCTATCACATTATGTACTGGAAGCTATAATTGTGCGCATCATATTTCGTACATATTAGATTAATTAGTGCCAAATTAAAAATAGAGATTTTCTGACAGGTACATGTTTAAAATACTATCCTGTATGAAGCTTGATGAATTAATAAAATAAGAGGCTATTTATCAACTTTAGTGAAATAAATGACTTATTGGATTCTATTGTCTCATCTAAAAACAGTGATAATTAATGCTTTTGTATAACACTGTACTTTAACATTATAAAATCATAGAGATTATTAATAGGATAAAGTTTATCTCATAGAGATTATTAATAGGATAAAGTTTATCTCCCTCCATCTTTTGGCCAGTTTATTCTGTCAAATACTCCGTGACAATGTCCTATAAATAATTTGCATGAAAAAGTGTTACAAAAGCTCTACTTTTATTGATATTATCCCTTGAACTTAAAGGTCCATTTATTTGCTAAAAATTGTCTTTCGTAGATTGTCTGTTGTTGCAGAAAATGTTTAATTTTTCTAATCTTTGGAAGCAGAAACTTAATGTAACATGTCTGTCTTTTGACTACAAGATATGTATCGATAAAAGAATCATTTTATCGATTGATTTATCTAACCATCATACCCACTTTCTGTTTAGTTTTCGAAGCAAATCAATTCTCATAATTAACCGATTTGTATTGTTTTCGCAGTTTGTGGATATTTCAATTTGTAAACTGCTAAACCAAAATAGGGAAACAGAACTTTGTACTTGCCCTTTGTCTGTTGCTGGTCCATGACAGTTTAGTGGATGATTCTTAGTTTTCCCATTTTAAGACCATGGTATTATCTACACACTTGTTTAGATTATCCAGCTACACTAACATTCTGCATAGTGGCAGTGGGCGCTGACTATTATATTTATGTGCTGGCTGACTCAGTTGTGTTATAGTTGGAAGCACATTTGATCTAATTATCAGAGTCTGATGATATATTTGCCTTGGCCAAATAAATCTTGTTCTAATGAATTACTGCTATTTGCTGAGATTGAATTCAGCAAACAGCTGCACAGTGAAAGGGCTGTGTGTCACTTGTCATATGTAGCCAGATCATATCAAAGCCTTCCATGAGTGATGTGTAAACAAATCCTTTCCACGGCACATAGAGCCCACGCTGTCAAAACGTTTCTAACTGACACTGGGACAGATAGTTTCATCCTTTTGCTCTGCTGTGATTGTCTTTGTCTTATCCTATTGCACAGACAAGCAGTTTACTTGTTCCAGCAAGTGAGCCCAGTTCTGTAGCTCATCTTTCCAACCAACTCTCGCTAAACCTACCACTAACTATCATATGACTGTTAAGCATAATACCTTTTGTAAGTAAAAGAAAACTTCCTCATCTGATATGTTGTTACAGATAGAGATTGTCCAGGCATTGATTGTATCAAGGTAAAAGGCATGCAAGCATGGCTACGTATAGAGAAGGAGAAAGTTCTCAGGTAGAAAGGAGTAGAAAACCAAGTTTATTCACCAATGAAGAATATAACTAACTCACAAAAATGTGTGTAATTTTCAAACATTTATACTGTTAATTGTGCAAATGGGATAAAGTACAATGATTTTTTTTCCAATGATATTGAAAACTAACTCCACCTGTTCCTTCAATTAGCATTTGTTTGCCACAGTAGCTGATTTTTTTAAAATTTGTGCCATTTCTGTGCATACATGTCTGGTAATAGTATAACGCCATAGTTATCTCTTATTTGTTACTAGATTACTAAGTGACGTTAGGAAAATACAATACATTTTTTTTTTTGGTTTTTTGTGGATCAGATTTACTAATTAATGCCAAAACATTCAGTTATTTGGATAATGGTCTGCGGCCTAGGTGTGCACAGTCTGTCTAAGAAAATCTAGACAAAATTTTGGCGACACTTAGAGAAGAATTAATAGCTTTCTCATCTGTGCTAAACCTCCTTTGAAATAATGTTGTCCAGGGTTTACCAGTCTGGCTACTTTTGTTTTCTAATAGATAAAGCTGTCATGAAAATTGAAAAAAAAAACAAAACAAAAACATAAATAATAATACACCAGTTTTTGCAAAACTTTTGTGAAAGGGGGAGTAAAATGTATCTTTCATACCGTCTTTGGAGATGTCACTCTGATTTCGAGAGACTTCAGTTCTCTAAGCTTGCTTTGATATTCCTGTTGATTAATTATAACTTTTTCCTAGTGTTTAACTCTATTACTACATAGTCTTTACTCCATCTGCCTCAACTCTGCAAAACACAGTTCCAACATTTGAATTAACCAAGTTCAGTATTTACATAATAATATTGGAATCTTTTTCTCCATCCAGATAACATTAAAGGTCTGCTTTTTGCTTGTTTTCTGGTCTCTGTTTCCATCTTGACAAAAACAAGAGAATATAGGCCAGAGACCCTGGTTTGACTGGCCAGCCATTTTTGTGTGTGTGTGGGTGGGTGAACTGGGGGCCCATAGAAAGATTCCTAAACCTCCAGAACCTAGGGGCAGATAACATTGATGACCTTCCCCTCTTGTTTTGCTCTGCAGCTATCAATATGTCTACTTAGCACAAGCCAGAGTGTGAAGAACTTGTCAACACACCTTTTCTTGCTGATTAGATAAGGGTAGGCAGATAGCATGGATGTGGTCTGGTTATCTGATCAATGAAACAGGGCTTAGTGTGAGCCACTCTACCTGCACTTTGCATAGCTATGGTGCTTAGGATGAAGTGAAACAAAATAGAATAGGATTCTTGTAGCTTCTTTTAAATAATAAACTTATTTAACTCACAGAAACAACATAAGATAGTTTAAATCAAAATGTTAAAATAGTAGGACAAGGAAAGATAATAAAATGAAAAAAGAGAGTCATTAGAATTTTGTTTTTGTCTTTCTTACCTGTCCAAGAATAAGAAACGGGTCAGGTTTTATTTTGACATCCTTGTTTAACTTTGAATTTTTCTCTATTAATTATTTGTATAAAGTTTGCTTAATTTCTTCTAAGTTATGAACTGATGGATCACTTTCAATCTTAAGAATGCTCGGTCTGGTGGAGAGATGGGGGAGGGCATCTGTGTTGACTAAGGCGAAGTATCAATGGTTTTGACCTAACATCAAGTCATTGCCTTTGCATGATGTGATCTAGCATTATCAGCCATTAATGCTGGTCCGCTAGCAAGTGGGTGATCCTCAAAACATGGCACAGCTGCAAGATATTCGCCTGGTAAGTAGTGGCACTAAATGATATTGGAACAGTGATGAAATCTAACTTTTACGAGACGGCTTCACACCATAATGGATGGAACTGCTATTCCATACTATGAAACTTTCACAAGACCATCAACACAACAGAGATGAAATTTACCTTTGTTGGATTAATACCCTGTCATTGCATTTGCATAAATAAATAACATTCTTGTTTTTTTGACTTGGTAACAACAATGGGTGTTGATTAAAGTGGGTAGCCAAGTATCCCTGATTATTTAGAGATAAGATTGCCAGTCACCCATTGATTTCTCGGACTTGCATCATTTTTTTTCAAGAGCCTCATCTTCTTTAGATATCGTGTTTTAGGACATCTACTAGCAGATCAGGCAACACACTGTTTTGCAGTATTTAACCTGTAAATTAGCAATTAACGAATAACACTCCCTTGCTTGATGCGTCTTGATAATTTGCCATCCCGTTGCAATGTAAAGTCGTCGTCTACCATGCCAAACACTGATTAAAATGTTTGCGGTAAGGATGGAAAACTATCGACGATGCATTATTTATAGATAGGAGTAGCTGAGAAAGCTCCCATCATCTTAGTAGTTGTAACATAACCCACACTTGCCCTGTTTTCATCACCAGAGCTGGTGCATACAAAAGCGTAAAACTAACAACATTGATACCAAAACAGATTCCTCTTAAGACTGAATGCTGTTGAGGTGCCATCAGGGGGAAGATTACTAAAATGTATGTTCATCAGTTGTCGCTGCTAATAAGGTGGTCAGAAATTCTTGACAGCCCTTTATTTTTTGCAAAATCAACATTCAAACTGAATCCAGCAAAAGACCGCAGGCAAGCACCGGTTTTTTGTTGCTGTGACCCATCACTCCTCTGACAACAGGAGGGTATTATGGAAAACATGAATTCTTTGGATGGATTGTGTCAGACTTCCACAATGTCACCATTTAGTTAATTTTTAGCCAAAATAGCAAAGTTTTAGATGATATTGATCAAAACACATTTTAGTGTTTTTGTTTGGTGCCACTTATCCAGATGTGAATATATTCAGTAAATATCAAAGCAGAAGATTTAAATTAAATTTTGTTCATGGCAAAGTACTACATGAGCAAAATCTATAACCAGTCTGCATCAGCAGAGGATCTGGACAAACTGATGATGCCAACAAAGTGTAATTTATACTATGTTCAGGCAGCATGGCCTGGTGAGGCTGAAGCATCCTGACAGATGAGAATTTGACTGCTCCTTGATATACTGGAAAGAATCCCTTTTTTTCTTTATAACATATATAGGTCTGATATTTAATTGAATATACTAGACATGAGCTGTTAGGGGATGGTAGGCAACTCAATCCTTGAAAGGGAACAGATGACCCAGTCTCTTAGTTGAAGTAAAATGTTATGGAAATTTACTTGAGGAAGAGAAAGTGGAGTGCAGACGAATCTGGGAAGGGTGACAGGATCAACACCAAAATGGATTTTCAAAGAAAACCTGAACAGCAAAAAAGAAAAAGCCTGTTCATAATTCACCGTGGCTAGATTCTTAGCATCTTACCCAAGGTGATGTTGAAAGGTTTTAACAGAGAAATTTTCATAAGAGAAGAAAATTCCCACAAATTGTTTCATTGCAAACTAAATGGAAAAAAAAAATTTTTCAGGCTGGAGAACAGAAGGTACAAAAAATGTTTTGCTTCTTGTTGGTGGAAAGGGGGGTGGGGTTCTCTCTGTTGTCGTTCTAAGCATATTGTGTGTGGAAAACTAATGGCTTATGACAGGATGGGTTAGAGGGCGTGCACAGTAATTAGGTAGTGGAAGACCTATTGCTCTTCCTTTGGGGAAATATCAGCCGTATGTCAGAAAGTTTTATGTGGAAACAATGAGGATTCTGACATTTCCCCCTGGGCTGCAGCAAAGAAGAGTGACATGATTACATTGTAGCTTGGCTGTTTAACAATATTATCTTTTTATATCCCTTTAAATGTACACTGACACCAAGTTTTACACTGACACCAATTCCCTTGGATTCTATTTGGCATTAATAAGTTCGCTGCAATACTGACATTAAGTTTCACAGATGCTGACAGCGAATATGTTATAGAGAGACAGGTGGACTAAGGATTTGGAAAAGGAAGCACTACATATGCAGAAGTGGTTAGAAATATAACTAACGTCTACTCATTATTGGAGTCATCAGATTTCTTGTTAGTAGTTCTAGGAATTCTCCACTTTATGCAAAACTATTTCCACTTGATAATTCCTGCTTAAACAAAAAAAAAACACTGCTTTGCATCATCAGGGAACAATCGAAAGAAACGACTTTGGCAGAATTCCATTGATGCTGTTCTTATGGACTTAGTAAATGCTCTCAGATTATTTTTACATTCGTTTTTTTATGTATATTTTTAGAATTAGCTTCAGATAAATCTTATTTCACACAAGCCATGCACTTCTTTTTGGAAGGTGATGATATCCATGCCCATAGGTTGCATTTTCTAGCTTTCCGTTATGTATGTTATCCTAGAAAGGTATTATCAGTAGTAAGACACACACACAGCTGCAAAGACGTCATCATCATCAACAACAGCAACACAATTATTCTAACACTTCATAACAGCAGTTAATGTAATAGTTCTTATTATATTTTAGTATTGCTAAAGACGATTGTTTATTGTTTTAGAAGAATCTTTTAAAGGAAAAAGGTGAATAAGTTGTATCACCACCGAAGTGAAGAAAAGTATTCACTGCTGTCTGCATCGTGGCCACTTCCTGTCGGACTTAGTAATTGGAATAACTAATGAACTTGTCTGTTAAATGGATGGTAAAAATTCTGTGTCTACATTTTGTTTCTGTCTTGAAGCTCAACACCGAAGGGTTGTGGACTTTTACAGTACAGATATTCATTCCATCTGTATCTGTTCAGTTTTCAGAAGACTGAAAAATAAAAATCGATTCTGTTCACGATGAAGCAGGGAGATGTACAGCGCGCATCTTGTCGTCAATCTACAATTCTTAAGTGCATGCGAGAAAATAAAAAAATTTTTTCTTTTCTTTAAATAAAATTACAAGATTTAAAACCTGAAGAAGAAAATACAGAAAACTTAAAAGCAATCTAAATTAAATTCAGTTTTTCGCTATTAACTTCTTGTCTTGTTTCTTTTTTCTTTTTTTACTCTTGTAATTTACAAGTCATCAAGAAGAAATGGATGTGTAACTGAAAGTCATTTCACTAATTATTGCCCATGTGAAGTGCCTATATCCTACTGTCATTTAAGCCAAATTGATTGTGATGCTGCAATTATGCTTGACACTCTTCTTTCTCGAATATCCCCTGATTGCAAAGAGTTATCAATCTTGTTGCTCTCGCAGATGTGGCACACGAACCTCGTTCAGCGACTTTTGCTTTTGGGAAAACTGGCTGGCTCTGCTTAACTTTTATTGAAAGTGAAAGCATTTAGGGAACCATGCGCAACTTTTAATTCATGCACGCAGTTTAAAGGCTCTCAAATCGCCTCCAATACTCTGTTTGAGCTTCATGCAAGATATTTCATCACACTTGGCTAAAAGGCCACCACTCTGCTCTCCTGTAGCCATTATCTCCAATCTCTTCCTGCTGCTTATGTTGTTCAGCATTTTACTTTAAATTTTAAATATGATCCATATTTAATAATTGTGTTATTATGTAGCAGACTGAGTTCTTACATAATTTTTGCATTAAAAGAAAAAAAATAGCAGAAACTTTGAGCTCGATTCATGCTGACAGTTTTTTTCATTATTTGTGTTTCTTTCATTTATTCATATATTCCAGGTGTTTATCTTAGTTGTCAGGCCAGCCGTCACTATAAAGGATTTTCAGGTGAAACTTAGTCGGATCTTTTACTGTTTTGTTTATAATTCTGGACCTTATGGTCTACATACAAATTAAAGTCAATATTGTAGAAATTCCTCCATGCAGTAAAGAGGAGAGAGATAAATTTAAATGATAGAAGTCTGACTGTTCCGTGCAGTACAGTGATGCTTTCACTTAACTCTTTGCCCCTCAGCTATCCTGTACTATCTCTCAGCTTTCCTACATAGCTGCCCGATGGTGATGTACAATTGTGTTGTTTATCTTCGTCTCGAAAGATTTGAAATTTAAAAAAAAAAAAAACAAAAACAAAATATTAACATAAATAGTTTGTCTCAAATTGCTTGTAACTTCTTTATTCTATTAATTTATTATGACAAAATATATTCAAAAAGTTTTCTTCTTCAACAATCATAAACATGGGCATTTACCACCAATTTACTGTCTACTTAACAGTCGCAAAGTTAAAGGCTCTTGGAATATTTCATTTTAAAAATGGCATTGAGGCTCGCCAAAAGTTAAGACTATCGTTGTCTAGAAGTGGTATTTGGCCTTGAAAAGTAATTTTCAACCTTGCCATTCCTTAAAAATTTACTATCCTGAAAATGGAAACTTGATTGCTTAAATGCATTTATGGGCAAATATATGCTGTTCCCTTTTTTTATAAAATAAAAACTCAGTCTTTACATTAACCTCAAGGCAGATATTTGACTACAGACTGATGCATTAAATTAATATATTTATCACTCAAGGATCTTGTAACTTTATAGACAGCAAATTTACAGTTGAAAATTTGATGTATGGCAGCTTCTTAATAGCAAAATTCAAGTTTTCATTAAGTCGGAAAAGGGGTTGATCACTTTTTTTACAAGAAGCACTGTATTCGCCAGATCAGCAAATAATATGCAAACTTCTTATTGGTTTGAAAGACAACCATCATTTTGTGGTGAGAAGAAAGTAGCCAAAGAAAAATTCCATTCTAGCACTATTTCTCAAGTATGATGCATGTGGTAATTTGTGGTCTTTTTTGACAGAAGAGCTATGGCATCACCCATACCATCTATGCAAAGTATAAAATTCTCTTGACAATAATAGTATTGGTAAGTTGTTAGGAATAGAAAGAAAAACAAACTTTTTTTAGTTCTATTTCTAGAGAGTGTTCCTTTAATTAATGAACTGTTAAAAAAACTCCAAATCAGGTTATTATTTGTATAATGGAATGCTTAGGTATAATATAATGCACTTGTATTTTGGTGCATTAAATCTTGTGATGTTAAATTTAAAATGCAGGATTTTTATTTCTGGTAAGTATAATGCCCAGTTAATTATTTAGAGGATTCTCTCTCTCTCTCTCGGTTCTTTCCCAGTACTGATGTCATATATATATTCTCTGTCTCTCTCTCTCCATCTCTCTTCTCTCTCTCTCCATCTCTGTCTCTCTCTCTCTCATCTCTCTCTCTCTTCATCTCTCTCTCTCTCCATCTCTCTCTCTCTCTCTCTCGGTTCTTTCCCAGTACTGATGTCATATATATATTCTCTGTCTCCTCTCTCCATCTCTCTCCATCTCTCTTTCTCTCTCTCCATCTCTGTCTCTCTCTCTTTCACTCTCTCTCTCTTCATCTCTCCTCTCTCCATCCTCTCGCTCTCTCTCTCGTTCTTTCCCAGTACTGATGTCATATATATATTCTCTGTCTCTCTCTCTCCATCTCTCTCCTCTCTCTTTCTCTCTCTCCTCTCTGTCTCTCTCTCTTCATCTCTCTCTCTCTCTCATCTCTCTCTCTCTCCATCTCTCTCTCTCTCTCTCTCGGTTCTTTCCCAGCACTGATGTCATATGTACCTCTCTCTCAGAGAGAGAGAGGGGTGTAAAAAAAATTTGCCATTTATAAGCTGTAAAAATGGCTTTAGAAATATTTCATGAACACGAGAGGCATTGTGTACTGACTTGATGACATATTTATTTATTTATTTTTCTATATTGCTTAGCCACACCTCAGGAACCGTATGTCGCACCCATAAAAATATTGCCTTACACAGTTTTAAAAATAAACTCTGGCTTTGATCTTTTCAAAATACCAAGATTATAGGTTCACGTATAGGTAAGCAAGCACACTTGTAATAGTATGTTTCTTTGGGGGGAGTATTTCATTATTTTTAATGAACAGATAAAGAAAAGAAGAAATTATTTGTTAAGATTTATTTTGAATTGAACAACAATGTATAGATTGTGATAGGGAGTTTACGCTTTGGCCGTGACAGTGAACTCAGAAAATAGACACTCCGGTGGGTAGGTACCAGATATAAAGTCTGGGGAAAACAGACAGGGATGTTGGTCTTTCACACTTTATAACAGGGGGAAAAAAATGTTTCTTTTATAACATAAATATGTGGTCATTAGGAAAATTATCTGCAGATGCTCCTCCTGTGTCACTTCTAGGGGCTAAGAGCGGTGATAAATGGCACTTTAAGTGGCGAAGCTCTAACCCTGTGTTTCATCTTCTTTTCCTGTATACAGTCTGATTCCTTAGTTTACTTCTGATCCCTCATGTTTCCCAGCTGGGTTTGTAACCACTGACACTAATTTTCATCCTGTTGCTGTTTGTTCCACATAACAGAAGCAACATCCGGAGTTGATAACCTGCATAACTAAGGCTTACATGGACAAGGCCGCTGACAACCCACAGGCTTAAGATGAAGAATATTTTATGAATCAGAGAAAAGCTACCCTTGCGAAGGGGATGTAACCAAGTAAATATTTAATGGCAGGTGTACAAACTAAAAACATTGTTTGATCCGAGCATCAGACAATGCTACATTAAAATTCCTATTAACACTGTTTATTTATGTTGTTTTCATTTTCAGAATGTATTTATTAATTTAGTGAACTCATAATTCATTCACATTTTTTCTTGTGTACTTATTTGATTTATTTTGAATGGACACGGGCTATACATGTATATAGCCCGATATGGTTGTAATCTTCAAACACTTTCTTCTTTTGTGTGTTTTAGTGATTAGTTATGAGTAAATTGCTGCTGCTGCAAAAAAAAACCTTTGTCTTTTGTTGTCTAACTTTAGTAAAACAAACAATCAAACAAAAAATCTGTGTAAGAAAAAAATTTATAGATGATAAATCAATTTGTTAGTTTTCTTCTTCTGCAAATATCAAAGAACTTCCATTTTTCAGCTTTGAATCATTGCAATTGCTACTTATAACTTCCAGAACATGCATTCAGAACTTGATCCAGCTGAGTTAAGTTTATTCTTATATCTACACACACACACATGTATGTTGACAAGTAAAAACGCCAAGTTAAAAATAATTTAGGAATGATACATAGCCTGTGGTGTTAGGAAGTCTGCCGGATTACAGCCTGTTTCTGGCACAGAATCTGTATTTGTGTGTTTACAGGGCCACTTTCATAAAGTATTGATCAGGGATAGCCCATGTGTGCTCACTGGGATTCATGTTTGGCAATTGGTTGGTTAGGCTATGTCAGAGTAGTGATGTCATGACTCTCTCTCTCCATCTTTGTATTGCTTAGAGAGCGAAAATTGGGGCACCATTTTTCATAAAAATGCTGCTGCATGTTTTGAACACATGGAATTTTTAGCATGAGCGGGTAGATAAATGTTCATCTTGAAAGCATTGCTGTATTAGGCAGAAGTTTCACTTCTTTAAAACACAATTATCTGTGACCATCAAGTAGCCCAAATTGCACTCCCATACTATGATAGATAGTTCAGTGAAATTTCCTGTGTTGGATGGTGTCAAGCTTACAAACAGCCATTGTCTAAGAAATGTGAAAATCTGGACTCATCAGAAAGAATGACAGTATACCAGAAGGCAATGAGGTATGGTAGCAGCTGTGTTGCCCACTACAGTCAATGACTAACATTACATCAGGAGAGGACTGGTTTGCTACTTGCTGCTATTCTATTGTACTCCATGATAATGGAGATAATGTTGCCTGATGATTCTCATCGACATTTGAGCATGTTTTGTGACATTTTCAGCAACATGAACAGTGCTCTGTAAATTTCCTACTGTCTTTTATCACTGTCCTATTGTACAGCTACATACCTCATTTTCAGTGTATGCCAGTTCTTATGAACCACCTGTTTGTGGCATCAATGTCTGCAGGTGATGCCTATTTAGATGTCATATCTCTGCATGTGTCTGTATAAAATGAATTAATTTTGTCTTTGTTTAAAATCTAAAAACAAAACGAAACCATTCACCTTAGAATACCCGTTTCTCGTTTTCAGAGCAGTGAATTCTGGATGACGACAAGTTATTCTATCTCGATTTTAAAGTCTTCTGTTGCATGATCATGAAGAGATCTGTAGGCTGTGGGAATTCTGAGGATGTTTTATGTTAGTAGCTACTGAGGATGTTCTAAAACAAGCAGTCCTTTCAATTGATTGCTTGGTGAGATAAATAAATTTACTCCAGCTTATTTTTACCTGCCAAGCCGTTGAAACTCTCATTTAGTTCCTTTGAAAGTTTTCTGCTGTTTGGTAGTTTTAATAGTGAGACCAGATCCCCCCCCCCCACAACCCCCTGCCTATACAGGTATAAGCCTGACAAATTCATATTACAAGGTATCCTGTTGTGGGTAGCTAAGTAGCTAAGTTCCTGTCCATGTGTACTCTGCCACTGATTGCCATTTATTGCAGTTCTGAAATGGTTGTTAGACTGTGTGCCTAACAATAGCTGATTATTTATGTGCTTAGAACAATACCACCACTATCTTGACTAGACTGTCTGGATGCTAAATTAATCCAATGTTTAGGAAACACTGAACAAGGCAACTGGTAAGAGTCTTATTGGGTACTCTTCAGTCCACCTCTGGCTTGGAACTTGGCAACTCCAATCCTATACATAATCCCCTGGTTTCAACAGTCCTGTGTTATAGAGGGCAGACTTTTTTTCTTTTTGTATCTGGGGCCTACCATTTCCCTGAAGCCTATCAGGTTAAGATTTATAAGCATCAATATTCACTGTGGCTGAACCAGTAAAATGAAGATAGGCAAGAGCAGGTTATATACAACCCCTTCATTCAATTTATTCAAGACTAGGTGAAACAGACGTATTGATCTAAAATAACAAGTTGTCATTTGCTGAATATAGAATGATTCCCGTCTCCATACAGTTTCATATGAGGAATATCACAGGGTGTTCCTGTGAGCTCAGATCATCATATCATTTGTTTGTGGGCACAGCATCTATCTTTATCTAGCAAGAGGCGTTTGGCTGCTTTTATTGGAGAATTTGTATGGAGGAACACTTGTGTGGATGTGCTGGGCGATCGAGTAACCTAAAGACTTGGTTAGAAATTTAACAACAGGATAAAGTAAACTGTAAAACATTTTGATTTAATTTAATTCTTTTTTTTTAAAAAAAAATATTATGTTTACAAGAACCAGGTTTACAGGAGTAAAATGATTAGTTCCAGCAATTTAAAGATTTTCCCTCCACAGTGCTGGTGTGCTTCAAAGAAGTTTAGGCATCTGAGGCGAATGGTTGGGCCACTACTAAAACAAGATTACACACACCCCCCCCTTACAGTCAGAGGATGTACTGGCCGTAGTGTAGCCTTAGTTGACCTGGCAGCCCCATCTATTGGAGAGGGAGTGTTGATTGAAGAATTTTCATTCCTTGTTGCCTTGCCTCATTATTTAATAGTAACTTGTACTATGCTGGGATTGTTTTTAATACAATACTGTATCTTATGCGGATTAAAAAAAAATTGTTGGGGATTAATAATAGGTTGTAGGATTCAGCAAAGCTCACAAGAGATAGCTGCTAATTGTTGAAGTTTGTTTTCAAAGGCGCCTCTTCTCTCCATCTCGCCATCTCTCTCTCTCTCTCTCTCCATCTCTCTCGCTCTCCATCTCGCTCTCTCTCTCTCTCATCTCTCTCTCTCCATCTCTCGCTCTCTCTCCTCGCTCTCTCTCTTCCATCTCTCTCGCTCTCTCTCCTCGCTCTCCTCTCTCTCTCCTCTCTCCTCTCGTCTCTCTCCATCTCTCTTCTCTCCTCTCCATCTCTCTCTTCTCCAGCTCTCTCTCTCTCTCCTCTCCTCTCTCTCTCTCCCAATCTCTCTCTCTCGCTCGCTCTCCATTGCGCTCTCTCCATCTCGCTCTCTCTCTCTCGCTCTCTTCTCCCATTTCTCTCGCCCCTCCTTTTCTCTCTCTCGCTCTTCTCTCGCTCTCTCCATTTTCTCTCTCTTTCTTGCTCCATTCTCTCTCTCCATTTCTATCGCTCCATCTCTCTCGCCGCTTCTCTCTCCATTTCTCTCTCTCATTTCTTCTCTCTCTCCATCTCTCTCTCCATCTCTCTCTCTCTCTCTCCATCTCTCTCTCTCTCCATCTCTCTCTCTCTCTTCCATCTCTCTCTCCATTTCTCTCTCTCTCCATCTCTCTCTCTCTCTTTTCTCCATCTCTCTCTCCCCATTTCTCTCTCTCTCATCTCTCTCTCTCCATCTCTCTCTCCATTTCTCTCTCTCTCCATCTCTCTCTCTCTCCATTTCTCTCTCTCTCTCATTATGATTTTATCATATCTATAGAAATAACCAGAAAACTGTTCTGGCTTCAGACACTGAACTCAGTCAGTCAGTGAGCCTGAAGTGCGAAGTAATTTGTTGTTGCTTTTAAATTACTATTCGCAGTCTGCACCAGAAACGAGAAAGTAGCCGGCCAAAAATGTACGCTGGGTAAGATTCAACTTTATATGCATCCTGGAGCATTTTTTTTTTTAGTTCCGCATATGAAATGTGATTAGAAATCGTAATCCTGATATCTACAATGCCCATAACAGTGATTTATTGCACAATTTATTCGCTATTTCTGAATACCGTTTTCCAGATACTGGAAACGTAATAATGGGGACAGTGGAGTGTGAGTGTTCACATACGTGTGACTGTAAAGGAAAGAAGAAAATCTATTTCATTTTTTATACAGGATAGCAATTATTTTTAGGAAATGTATTTATAGAGTCGCTTCATAAGGGATCTTGGCTTCATACCGTTGGGTGGGGGTTAGGTCCACTGATCAGGGCTATTTTTGCTTACTGAACGACTTTGAGTAGCTACCGGCTCCACACACACACACACGCACACCCGAGGGCACCGGAGATAAACAGCAGTGCGATCTGTTCCCCCGTTTACTGGACTGCTTAACCCTTTGGTAACAGGTGAAAGAATGCAACATCTAAACAAAAATGAAAGGAATCGGTCGGTGTTATACTCTGATCGAGATATCCGAATTCAGAAATAGCTTTAAATAATAAATATTTCTTTTCTTATTTTTCTATTTCACTATCCTGAAAAAAATAATGATTTGAAATAAGCAAATGCAGCTGACTTAAAAAAAAAAAAAACAACAATAAAAGTTCCATGGATCAGGTGATTTCATAGGGCCCACTGCTGCAGACATTTGTGGGATCAGTTTACTGTTGCCATCTTGACGACATAAATTCCTGACCTGCGTGCAGCAGCATTTTGATTCAGGCACACGGGTAAACCTGGCTGCAGCTGTATCATCACCATCGTCGTCGTCATAGGATTTGGCTTCAGATGTGGTGGATAGCTATCTTCTTTTTTTTTTTGGCTTTTGCAGGGTTAATGATCAACAGAAGTTACTGCCACAGAGATGCGTTCCGTTGCTGTGGCAGTAAACTCTGACCATCAACCCTGTGTGCAGACCAAGTAAGAAAAAAGAAAAAAAAACAAACCCCTGATTCATCAGAAGGGTTATGGGGAGGGAGGGATATCTTACAACTACCTCATTGGTCTTGTGCATGTACGGTGAAACCTGACGGCAATAAATTGCAACGTTTAGGTCCCACAGCGCCATGTTGGCTCTTCCAGACATTTCTGTAAGACATTAATGAAGCTATCATCATCACCATCATCACGGTGTTTTAGGAGTTTCTGCACATCACTCAACCCTGGCTGCTCATTTCCCTTACTGGAAGCGACCACCATTGCACCCCTTTAGGGTGGCTTGAATGCCCTGTTTTGCCCCTCTCTAGCCAGCACATTCAGGCCTTGTGGGAAGAATATCCCACGAAAAGCTCACTGAAGCAACCTGGTGACAAGGGGAGGGAGGGAAGAAATGCTTTTCTTTATGGATCCAGATGTATGTTCAAGGGAGGTAAGTTTATTTGGAATATGATCATAAAACAGCTGGCATGTATGTATCCATTAGGGATTAATATCGTCTTGGCTTACTGGTGATGCCTATGAACTCTCTTTCGGATGACTTCGTCTGATCAGTGGTTTGGTATAGGATACAGTGTATATTTAGTATTTTAATAATTTATTAGGGAAAACCCAATTTTAGTATTTAATTGTTTGACTACTAATTACTAAGCTTTTGTTTATTTAAATGTCACCTTAATTATGCACTAGTTTTAAATTATTTGTTTTTGTTTATTTTTTTAAAACAAAAATAATGATAAAACCATTTCTAAAGAAAATTATATTAAGATTCCTTTCTGGGTCTAGTGTCCATGGCTTTGGCTTGCCCTTCTTTATGGGGCAGTCTGTGGTACTTACCCCTTATTAAGTTGATTTCACTCTTCTTAATGTTATATGTTTTTTTCTGGGTCTCTTGTTCTCTCAATAATCACAAACACTGCTATTTATTTCGTGTGTGTGTGTGGGCTCGCTATTTTATTGGGGGGAATTATTAATGAATTTGTCTCCTATTGTTCATATTATCACCATCTACAGAATTCAGTTGGTGCACATCATCTTCGTATGCTCATCCCTGCTGCCATGTAGCATAGATGCTTTATAGATTTTGAGGTATGCAGGATCTTACCACCATCATCACCTTCCAACAAAGATACTAATTAATAGGTAATTTAATAATGAGGAAAGCAAAAAACAAAGAAAGCGATAACTAATGAACTTCCTTAAGCCGTTTTACTTTATCAATAGCATTGTTGTATTTTTCAAAAAAAAAAAAGAAAAACAACAAACAATATATTCACCATGTGTTTTACCCTCTACAGTACTTTTCTAAGATATCTTTTCAGAATCTTCTGGCATTAATATATCAAACTTACCCTCTTGAGAGTCTTCATGATGCACAATTGTATAACCAACATCTGAGTAAAGTTATATGGAGCTGGGAGTGGGTGACATTCATCTGAACCCATTTTGCCTAATTATTCTTCATTAAGAAGAATTCACACCCCCTGTTGATCTGTTTTCACAAAATTTTTATTCAATATTTCACTCCATTTCCAGATCAGTTTCATTTACATTTATAAAGGGCAAAAATACAAGTAATTAATAAAGTGCTAGCTGGTGTAATTTTTTTTCATTTGACTGAATGCCTTTTTTATTCAGAATGCCATGGAGAAACATAGCTCATGATTCTTCTATGTATTTTTTTTATTTATATAGCTTTTGAATAATTAAAGTAGCATTATTGTATTTGAAATATTCAGAGCCATCTTTAATTTTTATGAATTTTGTTTCTAATGAGTCTTTAATGAAAAATTACCTGTTCTTAATGGATTGATGTATTAGTTAATTCTAATGGGAGCACTTTGATTCTTTGACTTCAATGCAACATTTATTGGTGGTGTTTGCATGTTGAAAAATTGAATGCTTGACAGGTATAATATTTAATTATGAAGTATTTCTGACAGAAATAAATTCTTTTCCTGTATTGAAAACTAATGTAAATCATGACATTTTTATATTATTAGTCTGTCTTCTCTCTTAGTTGATTTCCTTCTGTAATCTGATAAGATGTTAACTCTGACTCGTCTCTTATTAGATTTGTTTGGGCTTTGAGTAATGTTAACTACTTTGTTAGTTAGGTATGAGAGATGACATACACAGTTGTTGATTCACTGTTTAAATTGTCTTGGTCGGCAGAATGGTAGCCAGTATATACTGGAACTAACATAAAAATGAGAACAAGAAATAAACACTATAGTTTTCGGATTTTTGAAATTATCGCCTCAAGGATAGTAATGGAAAGAATTGATTATTCAGCTTGATGAATTAGGAAGCCATCATGGATTGTACAAGGTGAGGTATTTCTGAATATGATTTTTAGGGGTTGGTTAATGTTGTACCCAGTATCTCTGCTGCAGCTCATCTGAGGGAGTTTTGAAAGATGTTACTTATCTGAAACGGATTAATTTCACATTCTTTCATGTTGTGTGTTAGCAGCATTTTGCAGTTTTGTGGCCATGAAGAAATCAGCGTAAATCTAGTAACAACTGCAAGATTGAGCCTTGCTCAGAGTTTAGCCATTTTCTAATTATTTTCTCAGGAAAACCATTTAAAATTGTTCATAAGTCCTAAAAGTATAATATTTCCTCTCAGGTGATTAGAAACTAAATTAAGTTAGATGAACTCAAAGTCATTTAGTTACCAAAAACAACATTGTTAGGCATAAATAAATGTAATATTTTTCTCTACTGTCTGATATATTCAGTATGTGGCCATGTACTTTAGATATTTTACACCAGTGAACTCCAACATGACTTTGCAATCTTCTGATCATGACAAAATTTATGGCTACTACAAATTGAGCGCTATCCTAATTTGCCACCACCCACCCAGTGACAAGATTCCTATTTAAATGGTCAAACATACTGAACAGTCGGTGAATACTAATTATAGATTTTTTACAAAGATATCGATAGATATTCCATATTAATCAGCCGCGGCGACAAACCAGGATATTACAAATAATAAAAAAACGAAAACACAGCAACGAGCAATGAATTTTCAATTTATTTTACTTGCTGTCTTTCCTTCAATATTAATGTTGAAAGGAGAATTCTGCCATGTAATACCATTGCAAAACGGTCATAAGTCCACAATGTCCCCAGGAGCTTATTCTTTAATCTCAACCTTCTACAGATTAAGAAAATTCCTTAGCATCTACTCCTGAGAGATTGATCAGTGTTTGGTTGAGTTCTATGATACTGTCTGTAATGTTAAGTACTTCTACAAAGAGGCTGCCTAGATACCAGTGTTTATGTACTTAATGGATGGCGACGACAATATCCATTCAGTAATTATGGTTTTTAACAAAGTCATGATTGATGCCACTTTGCCAGTCTTTCTCCAAAAAAAGTAACAAGTTTTTTCTAAGTAGTACTCGGTAGAGTACTAGTAGTTCATACAAAAAATTACCTGGAGTTGTGTGCTTAGCAGCCATTCACTGAAGTAGCCATTATCATGGCTGGCAGTGAATTATTGAAAAGGAATCCCAGCTTGAGAAGAGATTGATTTTGTGGTGTAACAACAGCTTATTCCGACTACTATATTGATACGGAATGTTTATGTACACATTGCAAGTTGGACAACATGTTTAGGCATAGAATGATGGAGTCTATTTACTCGCAGACAGCAGTTTGGACATTGTGTGTGTATAGAGAAACTAGCAAACAGGGTCTCTTTAGGAATTTTGCAACTGGTCAGAAAATGGGATGGTATATATATATGTTACAAATTTTTTTTAATTGTACAGATGTTTTGGGAAAATTATGCACAACTTTTCGAATAGCATATATGGTGATACATTAATTTACTGTCTCACTCAAAATGGTTCTGACTTAGTTTCAAGTGTACTTGCTTCATGATGTTTGCAGTGGATAGGCTTTTGTTTTATTTATGATCTATCATTTATGTAGTTAATTGGCTTTATTTTGTCAGAAATTAAATTTGCATTATTGCAACACACACTTAACATTTTGTTTAAAAACAAAGCAATGCAATGATTTTGGTCAAGGTGTGTATATGAATGAAAACATGTGACACCTGTATGAAGGAAGAGTTCTTTGTTCATACCTGAGTGGCGTGATGAAATATTTATTACATGCTGGTGGTGGTCTCTTTATGTAAAAAAAATATGATTATAAATATATAGAATCAGGTTGAAGTTTGTTACGAATCTTTCATAACTATGATTCTGAAGTCTTACAATAGCAAGTTAAGGTATCCAGATATCCAAATTGAAAACACTAAATACTGCAAACTGATTCAGGTGATGAATTATCATGAATTGATATTTAATATTCTGTTTTAGGTAATAGGTCTTTGAAAAGCGCGAGTTCTTAGTAAATAAATATACCAAGTCTGGTCAGTTACTGGACTTTCTCACAAAACTGTTATTGAAGGAGGAAACAAAGAGGAACTCTGATCAACAGAATTACCAGTTACTTTTGTGCACGTGTATTATGGATTTGAATTTTGCACATTACAAGGAATTTTTGCAATGTCTAATGAATTCCTTTCATCCACCAACCCACACACGCACTCACGTGTAGAATAAGTGGATTTCCAAGGCTTTTTCCTTGTTATAAATCAGTAAGTTTGACAGGGTAACAGATGTTTTCAAAACTCTCGAAATGTGCACTTAAAACTCTGAAAACAATTTTGCTTTACTCGGCCTTTTCTTTAGCCAAAATGCATTATTTATTTAAAAGGAAATGTCTTTTTTAAAAGCTATAATTGAATTTTTATTTATCTAAAGTCTTAAAAATAGAATAATGCTAGATTTTAATTGATGTATGTATGGATTGCATTGTCTTATTTCGGTTTTTTGGTAAAGAATGAATGGAAAGCGTCTTGTGATACAAATGAATGATCAAGTACAAAGGGAAGAAGAAAGAAGGTTAATCAAGTTGTTTTTGAGTTGTAGTTAATTACACAGATGCAAATGAAGGTTAGATGTAGCAGCAATGTATCTTTAAGGAAAATTGCCAAATAGCATTTTAATAGAATTCTCATAACACCATCATTAGTGGAAATAAGGATCTTATGAGTGGTTCCAGGCAAAATCAATCTTGAAAAGCATCCAGCAATAAGTGTGAAAATTGAGCGGTGGCAGACCACTGGCTGTCCTGTAGCAAGTCTTTTCATCTGCATCATCTCTCCAAATTATTTTTCTGCCTAGATAGATAATCTCTGAGAAAAAGGCAAACTTTCTCTGATTTAATTTTCAGGTGTGTAGCTCTAGGGGCTTCATTTATAAGAAATCAACAGAAGTTCATGTTTGCTACTATTATTATTATTTTTTACATATTTTGTTTTTATTCAGATAACGTGGTTTTTGTATTTAATTTTTTAAATACCGAGCTGCTGCTGACAAAAACTGTGTGTGTGTGTTAACTAAGAAAGCCATAGGATCTGGATTAGATGATGGGAATGGAATACAAGGAAAGGAGCTAGCTGTATGGCTCAGAGCTGATTCCACCAACAGCAAAATCATATGTAAAACTTTATAGGAAAGGGAATTTAAAACTTTCTTTCCTCCTTTAACTTGACCTAAGGAGTAAAGTCAGGGTTTCACTTATTTATGCTTTTTAAATTAAAACTATTTATGAATTTAAATAAGTTGTTCTATAACAATGTGATTGCATTAAGCATTTTACATGAAAGGATACTCTCTATTGGTGATCATGCGAATACACAGACAGGTGTTCTTAACATCGGGTGTTGGATTGGGAATGCAAAGTAACCTCCCTACCAAATACTGCAGATGGGAAATGCACCTAACAGAAAGGAGTTTTCTGATTGGACTCTGGGTACAGTCTAAATGCCACCACATGACTGCCAGCATGGAAAATTCTAACACAAGTTAAATTATGCATAATAAAAATGAATTTGACAACCACTTCTTTGTCTCTTATTTAAAAAAAAAAAAACACACACACACATGATGACAATAACAATGGAGCTGTTGATCTTGTTATTTGAAGTGTTTAAAAAAGAAAAATAGCTGGAAGACTTTCGGTATCAGTTATCAGTTCAGATTGTTTTCTTGAGGCAGTTTGGCATGAACCAATAGTTCCTTGACATTACTTCAACTAAAGGCTAAACTTGGAGACTGACTAAGTTGATGTATTCCAGTTCTTTAGGCTACAGGCAGCTTGGCAGGTTTGTTTTAGAGAACAAACAGCCACATGTCCAAGTCACTCTTGCTGATAAATAATCAAAAAAAAAACCCCACATGAATAGATTTTCCTTGTTATATTAACAACTGTTCTTTCCCTTTTGCATCTATTCACATCCCTCTCTATATTACATTACACACTAAGGATGCCTGTGGGAACTCCAGAAAAAGAAGAGTTTCTGATGGAGAACAGTACATGATTCAGAAGGAAACTGTAAACCATGTCTGGCTCATAGTTAAAATCCACAATGCTGATGTATTATCCAAAAACATGAGAGACTTCCAACACAGCTGGTACTGCTGCAATTAAGATTCCTCCACTAATAAACCAAAAATACATGCACTGTAGATTATTTTTCATTCCTACTAATTTTATCCAGGAAAAAACACAAGCAGTAATTAAATTAAATGCATTTGATATTAACAAACTCTTCTATATACCAAAAAAAGAAGTTTATATTTGACTTGTTAGGGATGACAAGAGAAAAGAAGTGTTTCTTCTCAACAGCAAAATGACAGGAAGGAAAGAAACTTTATAAAAAAATATTTGCCAGTTTTATTTAATAAAACTAAAGCAGTTTTCCTAAAATCTTGTGGTCAAGATTAAATGCCACCAGGGATAGAAAATGAAAGAATCAATAATAATAATAATAATAAAAAAAAAACAACTTTTGTCTGTCTGTTGTACGGGGGTTAATTTAGCCCTTTGCCCCATTGTCATGCACCAGTCTTTTTAAAATGTATGTCGTTTGAAAATTTTTTGTGAGTTGGGCAGGGTTAGGGTTAATGTCCTTAATTTGACAAAGCATTAAACAGCATAAAAGTTAGATTCATTCCCTCAACCAAGTTTCCAGAAAATATGATGCATTCCTCGGGAAGGAAATAGGTAATTGTTTTTTTCTTCTTTTCTAATTGAAAATCCACCACAGTGGACACAAAGGGTAATAATAGTGGATTACTGCAGCTCTTGAGCCCTACTAGCCCTTGAATTGCCTTGGTTTTTTTTACCCTTTAAATTCTGTCACTGACCAGCCGTGCCCACCATGTGGTCAATATGTGGTTAATTATGCTTGTGAAATGGATACATTGTTTTGAACTTCAAAGAAAGAGAATTCCTTGGCAGCTTTCAGACAGAAAGACACAGGCGGAAACTCTATGGCATTTGTCAGAAATGAGAGAGAGAGAAAACAAAAAAAAAAAATTTGCATTTATAGAATTAAAAGAAAAACAAACAAACAAACCATGGACAAGAATTAAAAACAGAAATTATTATGAAGTACTTAATAACTAAACACTCAGGGTTTATTGTCATGCATCTTTCCAGTTTGGGATAGTTTTTGAGGAACGGATGTCAACAGGCAGCTTTCTGTAAATGGAAAACCGTCTTGGAATTCAAACCTGGTGGTTGGTTATGTTTTTGAGATCTGCCATCTGACGGGGACGGGCAGCTTGGTTGTGAAGTCACTTAATGGTCGATAACTTCCCCCCCCTTAAAAAAAAACCTTTCCTGTAGGCTGCTGCAACAGCTGTGTGTGACCCTTGGTCTGAAACGGTGCATTAGTTGGTGCTAGAGGTCAGAAAATCGTTTCTCTAGTGAATAGGGAAGGGCTTCTTTCTTCTAAGGATTAAAATGGCAGAAGTAGATGTCACTAAAACATCGATGTGGGTTCTAATTAATGCTTGATGATGACATCACAGTACAGTTCTAGAGGGAGCTTAATATTTCTTATAAGCTCATGCGAAACTTACAGATCAGTAAATAGCTTGTAAAGAAAAAAAGATATTTGACGGATGAATCATGAATGTAGACAGGCTTCGTGACGATAGCTTTGATGATGTAGCTTAATCTGCATCCTTAAGATTTTTTTTTTAATAGATAATGTGCCAGCCATTGCGACGCATATTCAGTTACCTTCACGGCTGTTGCTGATCGATCGTCTCTGCACTGATCCAGCACCTGATTGTGTGTGTTTCGATGCTATGCCAGTTTGGTGATTTTTGATTTGATTAGCAAGTTTGACAGGGCACTGACGATGCTGGGTAAACTGTTGATGATGATGGACAAAACGCTCCATGGCTGTGCATCCATCTAAGCGATTTTAGTCGTATGGTTGGAATCTATGGAAATAAGCTGCAAACCAGTGACACTGATTTCAGACCGAAAGAATGATTAATAAAACTTTACTCAGAATTCTGCTGTAAACACAAGTCAAGAATCCCGCATCCGAAATTTTGAAAACCATGAAGCTCCAAAATTCCGAAATATCTTTGGAGCGCCATCAGTGGGAAATTCCAGAAGCTTCCTGGGTGACGCACTGGTCTCCCGACACGCTTGACGTACGCGTATCACTCACCGTAATCTCTGAGCTTTGTTGTTGGTGCGAATATACTTTGAAAATGTCAAAATGGCCTGCAAACGCC
Source organism: Nautilus pompilius (assembly GCA_018389105.1). Classification (NCBI taxonomy): domain Eukaryota; kingdom Metazoa; phylum Mollusca; class Cephalopoda; order Nautilida; family Nautilidae; genus Nautilus; species Nautilus pompilius. The sequence goes on from JACATO010001119.1 coordinate 48,104, forward strand.
CCTAGGACACCGGTAGGCCAACAGCTTACCTTTCTGATGGTTTTCATGCACAAAATGATTTTAAAATATTGCATGAAACTACCTGTAGGACACGTGGATCCATGTGCAGTTATAATGTTGTAAATGAACTCGGGCCCAGTCTCCACTCCCCAGTGGGTCCACTACTGAATTATGCCGGTAGATCTATATTCCAAAATCCGAAAAGTTCCAGAACCCAAAAACACATTCCTCCAAGGACTTCGGATAAGGGATTCTCAATCTGTGGTATACATGCATGCATAGTTATCTTCCTGATGAGGAATTTCACAGATATGGTACATACAACCATTTGTTTTTTCATTATTGATAAATGTTCAAAATAAATAAAGATCAGCACTGAGAACAGTTTTGTGCGCTTAATCTTTGGAATTGTTGAAGCTCTGCATCATTGGTAGAGGTAACCTCTTTTTTAAAAAAAGAAATTCAAGGTCAATTCTTCATTGTTCATTGAAAACAATTAAAGCTTCTTAAATACTGTATTTTTCATCATCAAGCCATTATTCATATTATACAATGAATTATTGCATAATCTCATGATGCTGGGCTTGTCATTTAATTCCTGCTTAAGTTATTCTTGTCAGTCATCAGAGTCAGATGTGATTTCTGTTCTTTTAGTGTTTCAAAAGAACTATAATCACCTCAAATACTCACACACATCCTTCACACGAAGAGAAATTGCCAATGAACTCAGAGTTAGCGTGGGAGCGGCCATTAAAGTTATTGAGAAGAAACAGACAACAGATGCGATAACCCCTAAGAAGTAAAGGCAAATGAAGAAAAAACGGTAAACATCTTCTCAAAGATGACGCAAAATTAATACGGATACGCAAGCTAGGATTCCAGAAAAACTAGCGACATGCTTAACCAGGAAATGGTAGCAGCAGGTGTCCAGGTATAAGATGTCAATTGCTTGAGGTAGAACGCCAATCAAGAAGCCTAAGAAAAAAAGCAACTGTTAACAAAAGTAATAAAGACAAAGCACCATGTGTGGGCCCAAAGAAGACCAGTGTAATGAGTTATTTTCAGACAAAGAGTCATTTTCTTATTCAAGGTAAAAAAAATGTTGGATTGTACGCCATTCACCTGGCGAACCCACATCCAGTTCTCAATATAATCAAACTGTGAGGCATCCAGAAAAGATAATGTTCTTGGGTTGTTTTTCTGTGAGAAGAACTAGCTCATTAGTGCTTATGCAAAGCATGATGAATATTAAAAAAAAACAAAACATACTGAGGTTCTAGAACAGCATGTTTAGACCAGAACTACTGAAGATATTTCCAAATGCAGTTTTCCAACAGGATCTGGCCCCCTGCCATACATCAAAATGTGTTAAGGAGTATTTCCGGATGAAAAATATCAACTGTTTAGATTGACTAGGAAACTTGCCAGATCTATACCCAATTGGAAATCTCTGGGCCAAAGGTAAGACTCCACTGCGAAAACTGGATTGTATAGCTAAAGAAAAAATGATCAGCCTTTTCATTTGTCTGTTTTCACGACAAAGAAATAAAGAAATTTGTGAAAATGTGGTGCATTCCATTCCCAAGTGTGTGTCCAAGATGTTATTAAGGCTAAAAGTGGTCATATCAAATATTAAGGTGGTTTCAGTCTTCAAAATATGTTCTGTTTATTAGAAACTTTTTTTCCATTCTGTTCACATTAATTTGCACATTACTGTGCATGTGTAGAGGGCAATAACAGTAATGAGTAATTAAAACCATTAATATGTTAATATATCTATACTTTATTATATACACAAAAAGTATCAAACCTATTAAGCTGGCAGGTAGGTAGGTAGGTATGAGAGTATTATGTGCAGGATTTTGATGTGAGTGGGAGATTTATGTATAATCTATGATCTTGCAAAGCATTTAAGGTGGGGAAAGTTTTACTCATCTGGTTGTACAGTGGCCTATAAACTGGTATCTAAGGTTATTGGAATTTGACAACATATTTAATTCCACTTATGAAGGGGGACAAGGTAAACAGGTTAGACAAAGCGATCTATTCTTCAGCCAAATTAGCCCCATGGATCTCATTACAACATGTTAAAGATATTATGCACTATTTATACTGGTACCCTATGGAATAAAAATCAGGAGATAACTGGGATAGCCAAGGTTTGGTACAAGAGATGATCAATGGATAAAAGATGACTTAGTGATGATCCTAATCAAGTATGCCCTGGCATTTTTTCCTGGAACTCCGGTGCCAGTCAAACGACCTTGACATTAATCAGGGGAGTCCTGCCAGCTGTGATATCTCTCTCTCTCTCTCTCTCTCCATGCCGTTACACTGCTGCCACCATGATGATGCTACACAGCATTGGCAGCAACATAGCATCCCTCTCTCTTCGATGTTACCATAAACAACCTGTTGTTAGGGAAATCCAAATCGAGATACTATTCAGCACAGTCTTACTTGACCCTACCCCTAGTCTGATGATTCTCACGCATTCAATTTCGGATCTATGAGCCAACAACACCTGATGGTGCTGATCCATCTTGATAAAATGCGCCATAAACTTCAGTATCCCTCGATTTTTGCGATCAGCATAAAATATTTGTGAAACGAACTAATAGAGTTTCTAAGCTGACACACACCTTTAATTTGTGACTATAATTTCAGTACATATGTGACAACATTTCTTAGCTACTCTGTTTACTGACAGTGCCAGGTGAATTGAAACCAAGATGGATGATATGGCTGTTTAGCATTTTAACCCTGGGGAAAAAAGAAATTCTGGCTCTGTTCTTTCTTGTGTTAATGAACTATTTCTGTTGGCTTTTTTTATTTTTAAATAAAAGATTGCTGTTTGGATTTATTTAAAAGCTTTTGGTCGAGTGTACACTCGACTATTACGTATCTTGTTTTTATTGTTGTTTGCAATAATTATCAAGACAGGGCTATGAAGAGATGCCGTTTGGTTGTCAATTATAAAGAGTTAAGCCACTGATTAAGGGTTAGAATTTAAACAAACGAGCGTGGAGCTGACAGATACATTAAAAAAAAGAAGAAAAAGAAAATAGAGGTTTTGGTTTCAGGCAAATTAACACCAATTATTCAAAGAAGAACAATTTAAGCAAGCAGAAGTTTTGAAGTTTGCTGATTGTTAGTTCATTGTATTGATCTTGTTCGTCAGCGAAGGTTAGGATGAGATGATCAGTCATGTGATGACAGCCAAAAAGGTTTGCCTCAGTTGCAAATGTTTAACAAAGCCCAGACATTGTTAAGGTAACTGGAGCAGAGTTTCCGGTCTCTTCCATTTTCTATTGTTGTTGTTTCTTTCCCTGATTTGCACATTCCTGTTCATTAATAGAAAATCACTGGTTCTCTCTGGTTCATGCAGCCTTTTGTTTCTGAGCACAACAGCGAGCAAATGTTTGACTGGGTTAAAGTTTAAGTATAGGACATTTGTATTATCTTTGTATTAACATGCACTGTGAGGATGATGATGATGATAATAATAATAATAAATAAAAGTTTGTTGTATTCTCTGAAAATTGCAGCTTTAAATTGTCTAACTTTGACCTGTTAGTAATCATTTGTTAGAAATGTCATTCATTAGCACAGTAGGAGGAAGGGGAATCATTTTGGTTTGTTTATTTGCACTATCCTAACGAAAGTATGTTTCTGTTTATTAACTTTTTTAGTTCTGCAGTATAGTCTGAAATGAGGTTATCACTGTATACTTTTGCTCTTATAGACGACGAATTAACTATAGATGTGTCATCGTTTTGTGATACCTTGCTATTGGCATCAGCATTAAGGTACCAGGGATTATTTGGGAGATCTTTTATGACGTCATAAACGATAGTGTAGTGACGTCCCCTGTCTAACATTCAAGAAGCCCAGAGAACTGATGCCAACAACGGTAAGGCTATCCAGCTTGTAACATTAACTCTTCTTTATAACTGAACTAGGGAAGCAACTTTCTAGATTTAAGTTTTAAAAAAATGCATGAAATCCAGTTCTGACTTAATAATTACTTTTAAACGTTATATATATTTTTTTATGATTTGTTTTTTAACACTTCATTTATCAAACCTTCTGTAAGCTGGCTTCGAGGTAGGCTTTCCCCCCCCCCTAAAGTATCTATGTGAACCATTTGTTGTATCAGGAACTAGAAGAGGGGAATAACCCATCTTCAGCAGAGGTAGCCAAAGTATGGTGCTGACTGACAGTAGCATGCACGCCTGTAGCTACAGATGCTTAATGTGTTTCACATTAATGCTAAAGGGGAACTTCTGATAACATTTAATTTTTTTTAATGCATAAAATAATGTGTCTCGGTTTTTATGTAACTGTTAAATCTAGTAGAATTTTTGTATCCAAGCTAGAATCATTTTTGTTCTCACTATCTTCCTGCACGTATTACCTATCCTCTAAACACAATCACTACTTACCTGATTTAAATTCTAACTGAAAGCCACTTACCTATGTAAGTTCTTATAAGAGTTTTGGTTGGCAACCTATCATGGTATATATATATATATATGTGTGTATCATTTTTCTTTTATATTTGCTCATCAGTGTTGTTCTTCAGAATGTTTCTCTATGACAATGCTGATATCCTATCTCCGACATACTCAGCCTTGAATTATCTGAGATGCCAATTTTGTAATTTCTCAAGCAGACTGAGAAGTGGGCCACCATGTATTGTATGTATCATTATTGCCCTGCTTGTCCATTCTATATAAGGGGCTTTTCAAAGATTACACAATGGGGGTTGGGCCAGGGTATGTCAAAAGGGTATGGAGCCTTACCAGGGTAGCATTATGTAACACTATGTAGATTTCTCGTGTCACAGTAGGTTTCTAAGGATGAAATTGTCTGTTTTTCTATGTTGCTAGCAATAATGAAAATGTGTGACCCCCCTGTCTCTCTCTATCCAGTGAGTTGGTCAGACATCACCAATAAAGAGGAAAAAAATTTATAATGTTGCGTGTTGATTGAACACAGAGATTAAGACCGTTTTATTGGCTGCTGGCGGCGTGGACGGTCAGTTTGCGGCTACAACCTGAAATAACGACGGGGACTTATCCAAAGAGACACTTTAATTAAAACAAGACAACAACAACAACAACAACAAAATATATATATATAGACTCTGCAGACGAATGTGGTGGAACGTTGGCACTCACACGGTCAGATATAGCAATTTTTTTTTCACCTGTTAACCCGTTCACCTATCAGGTAAGAATTACTTGATTGTTTTGTTTTTTTTTCGTTGGGAGGGTGGTGCCATACATAGCATCTGATTTATGATCGAGGTGAAACAAGTTTTTGGGGGGGAGAATTTTCAGTACATCAGTATTTACCTAAGATTGGTTATTGATTTCTTACCTGCCACCTGTGAGCATCTGTTGGCATCACCTGTTCGTTTGGCTGCCCTTTGTGGCCTCTGACATTAAACGGTAAAGATGCCATCTCACATTATTGTTTTGTAAGAATGCAAATGAATAATGAAACTGTTTCAGTATTAATTATAATTGTACATTTAAAAATAAATGATTATGATTTTATGCAAAAATTAATGTAAAATTGAAGAAAATTTCTTCTTTAAACCAAATAAATCTTTCATCTATTTTAAACATATCACTCACTTGAATTTTATATTACAGTTTATTTTACCTCTATAAATAATAATAATAGTAATAATAATAATAATAGTAGTAATAATAATAGTAATAATAATAATAGTAATAATAATAATAATAGTAATAATAATAATAGTAATAGTAATAATAATAATAGTAATAATAATAATAAGAGTAATAATAATAATAGTAATAATAATAATAGTATATAATAATAATAATAGTAGTAGAATAATAATAATAATAATAAAATAATACATAATAATCCCTAGTCCCTGAAATTTTACGAATTAACATGAAAAAAATGCCCCAGTCTTAGAAAGAAGGAAGAAGCCATATTATTTTGGGTCGATTTCTAAAGGTAACAACCTTGTGTTGTTTTTATTACGGATGTGATTGCTTAAGATGGTTGCCACTTGTCTACTGAAGCCAGGGGAAAGAAATGCATCTGTATGACTTGAATAAAAGGAATGTTGGATATTCTGGGTCATGGTTCTTAAGAAAATATTTTGGATTCGATTTCGCCTTTTTCATAGCATTAGAAAATAAAGACTTTACAAATTTCTGCATAGTGTTGTTTTCCTATCACTTCTTCTTTGTGTTCCGTCTTTAAGGATATTTCTTTAACAGTGAGATAGGGGCTGACATGTAGGTCTTTAAGGATATCTCTTTAACAGTGAGATAGGGGCTGACATGTAGGGCCTGAGCCGTAGTGACAAGCACTGTACCTGACCCGTTCTGTTCAATTGTGGGAGAAACTCATGCACCCAGAGGAAGCTCGTACAGATGGACTGGTACAGACGAACCAAAGAAACCCTAGGGTTTCCAAACAGATTCTGATGCTGCTGCAGGCTGGTATTTATGAGATGCATTGAAATTTTCTATAAAACCAGAAAATCTAATTTGAACCCTCCATTTCTCAATTCCTGAAGATAATTGAAGATTTTACTTGAAAATTTTGATCCAAAGTTTTGAGCTACAAGGAAAAACAAAATCTTCAGTAACTTTTCAGTCGTATTACCTTTAACCGGCATAATTAATTTAAAGTTGAATATAGTTTTTTTTATTTTTTAAATGGACATTATAAGTTCTGTTTATCTGATGCTTAAAATGCTATTTTTCTGTGGTATACTTGATTTATGTAATCCTGACAAACTATCTTAACTTTGTAACAATGAATAATTCTAAACTACTAAATTCTTACCTGTAAAAAATGTATTTTTTAATTTGGATGTCAATCAATTCAATTTCTGAAATTTTGTTACAAATGTCCCTAAATTTGTGTTTAAAAACTCCTAAGAAATCTGTGTAAGGTTCTGCTGATACATTTTGGGGAGGATTAATAAACATTATATATATATATATATATATACACCTTTAATTTTAGACTCAGATTGAGGGAACAAGAAAAATCAAATACGTCTAATGCAGGATGGACCACATCACCAAGTTCCATCAAAAATTTTGATGATAATATTTCTTTAAACCTTGATTAAATAGATTTAAAAGAATTGAACATCTCCATCTCTCTCTCTCCTCCATCTCCGCCTCTCTCTCTCTCCCTCCATCTCTCTCTCCCTCCCATCCTCATCTCTCTCTCTCCATCTCTCTCTCCCTCCATCTCTCCATCTCTCTCTCTCTCCATCTCTCTCTCTCTCATCTCTCTCTCCCTCCATCTCTCCATCTCTCTCTCCCTCCATCTCTCTCTCTCTCCCTCGCTCCATCTCTCTCTCTCTCTCTCTCCATCTCCATCTCTGCTCTCTCCCTCTCGATCTCTCTCTCCCTCCATCTCTCTCTCTCTCTCTCCCTCCATCTCTCTCTCCTCTCTCCCTCCATCTCTCTCTCTCTCCCTCCCATCTCTCCTCCATCTCCTCTCTCTCTCTCTCCATCTCTCCCTCCATCTCTCTCTCCCTCTCTCTCTCTCTCATCCATCTCTTCCCTCCACCCATCTCTCTCTCGTCCATCTCTCCTCCACCCTCTCTCTCTCTCCTCCCTCCATCTCTCTCTCCATCTCTCTCTCTCTCCATCTCTCCCTCCATCTCTCTCTCTCCATCTCACCAGTATGTTGTATGTATTGTTTATTTACGTAATCGACACAAACAATCAGTTTTTTATTGTCTTGGATATTTTGAAAAATCCATGTCGGCACGTCAAATCAAAAGCAGAATTTATGCAAGATTCTGGAGAAGGTGCAGCGCAATCCGCAGGAAAATCCTCCTCTGTGTATTCTTCTACAAATGGCCATGAAGGATTTAAAATGAAAACCCAAGAATATTTGCATTTTCTCAAGAATGTTTCCCAGTTTTTTTTTTTTTGGTTTTTTTTGGAGGGGGAGAATTGTCTCTTAATATTTGTTCCTTCCTTTGTTCATAAAATTTTGTCTTTGGATGTTTTTAGAAATTTAATTCAAAATTTGAAGAGTTCGGGGAGGAGGAGGGAGGGAAACCGTTCAAACTTCTTTAATATCATTTCATCTCTATTTTACGGATCATTAATCACACAGAACTGGAAACAACATCCAATTAAGAGAGAAGCTTTTGGTGTTTTTTTTTTTTTAATTGTTTCTCACCATATACTTATGAAATTGCAGCTTGGAACAGGTTTGACAAACACAGTAAGTATTGGGAATAATTTTAGATTAAAAAAAAAAATCTGTCTGGATAAAGAAAAGTAATTTTGTTTGAAGAGCCCGCTATCATCTGCTGTATTTCCATGCATGCATGTAAATAAGGATTAGACATCGCTGACCCGTTGTCGTTTCCTTCTGCTCTCCTACACAGGATTAATGAATGTTCAGAAAAAAGAAAGAAGGAATAAGTGGTGTTTTACGGATATTGATTATTGTTCTCCTGGCAAGATTGATAATTAAACCTTCTCCATAAAGTTGGATTTGCGTTAAGTTTACATGGCTACAAACCAATTACTCGTGCCATGTAGGATGCTTGTGCACTGGCAGGAGTGCACCACCATGTGTGCAATGCCTTAAGTGGAGCGAGCACGCATCCACTCCCTTCTCCTTCATGCTTGAATGCTTTCCTGAATAAACCGCTGTATTGTTTTTCCACCTGGTTTGGCTGCTCCAGCCTCAAGCCTCTAACTGACATGTGGGAAAATAGCCAGGCAGTTTAGTTGTCCATTTAGCCAACACCTCTGTCTCCCTAGAGATGATGGCTAGTTGGAAGCAGCGAGGGGGGGGGAGATGAGGCTAAGTGTATGAGAAATCTTTGCCAAAAACGTAATTGTTTGTTGCTTGCACTGATGCTGATATTGGAAGGTTTAACCACCCTCCCACCGACAGCTTTCGCATAATATGTGCATCTGTCAGAATGAAATTTTGAGTGGGGACTCCATTGTATAGCAAAGCTGAGTACAAGCGAATTATTATCCAACTCTACCATTGTTTATCAGTGTTTAATTCAGAGTGAACCGTTCTCTCTCTCTTTTTTAAAAGAGGAAGATATTTCTGTTTATTGAAGGCTTAAGGTACGTTTTTCCTGGTGGACAATCATCCATGTTTGTGTGTGTGTGTGTGTGATGGAAACTGGAACATTAAGGTACGTTTTTCCTGGTGGACAATCATCCATGTTTGTGTGTGTGTTGTGATGGAAACTGGAACACACAGCAGCTGTATTGCAGATTTATAATAAATTGTTAGGCATGGTTTTATGTCATATATATATATATATTTTTTTTTTTAAAAAGTCTACTTTCAATATTCTGCTGATGTCTGGACCACCACTAAATATCGATAGACAGAAGTGTGCAACAAAAACAAACAAAACAAAGATACTAGTTCAGGAAGTCAGAGATCTTGGTGGTAATCATCATCAAGCTCAATCCTGTGGTGGAAGCTCAAATTATTAAAAACGCTTTTTAGATATCTTTTGATGCGTCCTCATTGAAAATAAGGGTCTTGACCACGAAAGTCGGCCTTTGTGATTTGTCCGTATTTCAAAACCGAAGAAAGGAAAGATTTTTTATGTCAACATTGGACTGATAGGTTGCTTTTTTTTACTTCTAGTGAAGAAAGAGCCAGTGCTGTAGCTACAGGCAATCCACCAAGATCTGCTTGGATAAACGTTTATTTCTGATAAAAATGGGAAAGTCAACTTGAAAATATCGTAAATGTCTTGCATGAAAACCCGTACAGATTTTCTCAGGAGCACTCAAAGCCCCTACCTTTGAAGACTTAGTGAATAATGGTGCCAGCCTAACGAACACGTTATGTAGCAATGCTCTAGCAGATTCTGTTCTCTCAGCGCTGAGTACCATACTAGCCAAATTATCTGCGGATTTTGTTTAAATATTAAAAAAAAAAGGTTTTTCATAGTTTAATGAAGGCAGCAAAATGGTTCTGGTTCATGCTCAGTTTCTTCACCAGGTGGCACTAGTATCAGGCATTCATAAGTGAACACAACACCAAAACCAAACACTCACAGAGACTGAGTTCAGATTGCAGGAGAGAATACGAAATGGAAGCAAGTATGTATTCAAAATAAGATATCTAACCTAGACTGGTTCCAGTATCGAACTCCCACATCCAAGACATTAAAAGGAATGAAAAAACAGAAAATGTAGTTTCATAGTTAAAATTCGCAGAAGTCCCAGGTATGAAATCAGATTCTTTTGAGATTTTTCTCAAGGTTTTGTTTATTCCAACTCTCCTATTTTATAGTGAATTAATAAAGGAATGATGGAAGAGTCTTAAATCAGGAAAATATGATAGCTGCACAGTTTAGTTTGGCTTACTATGCCAAGGAAGTAAAAAGCCATCTTAGCATATACAGGTTTTTAGGTTTCAAAAGTGTCCACAGATAGTATGCTACTGTGGCTCACTCCTGTTATTGTCCCCCTCAAGGAAAAGCATTGTCCTAAATCTGATTGACACTACCATTATCAGCAATCCTCACTGTTTAGAATAGTTCATTCATCCGTAAATCTTCTGTTTGTTTGTTTTTCTTCTATATCAAGCTATGATGATTCTTCAGCCAGTAATGTGGCTTACTGTAGAAACAGAGCCAGAAACAACAACATCTGATCAGCCTATGCCTAGTACACATTTAAAAACAAAAAACAACCGTTAAGGGTGTTTTGTAAATCGTCCGTGATATTAAGTACTGGCCTAAAGCTGTTTGTTTCAACTATCTACATGCCTATGTCGAGGATGTTTTCATTTTGGTTAGAGTTTCTGTAATAAATTTGAACACAATGCAGAATTCTTCAGTTCAGGATGTAGGATGTTTTGGCCGATACGAATTCTTGTTTTTGCATGGCTTCTGCATATTAACCAACTTGTATCAGTAGAAATAAACTAAAATAAGTGATCCAGAAATGGTATTTCATTTAACTACCAATGCATCAGCATTCACTAGACTGAGCTTCAAGTTGAATAAATACTTGTAAATTGGAAAAAGAAATATTTGATCTCCATGATTTATCTAGCAAACAGCTCATTGACTCTAGTACAAGATGCAGGTGCTTCATGATCTGCAGCCGTGGTACACGCTGTATCAAGGTTTCTCCACCTGTGCAGATTTATTTCTATGCTTAATGTGTGGGAACAGTTATCTTACAAATACATGCTATAATGGTGCATTCTCAACAGCACGTTCGTGTACATTAGATCTCAATTCACCTCCAGCTATGAAAATTACTTTTTCTATTTTAATGGAATTATTTTTCTTTGTGTAGCTTTTAACATGGCCCATTAATTAAAAATTTTAAAGTCATTATAAACATCAGTAGTTAGTAGATTCTAACCCTGACTTCTGCCATTCATGCACACTATCCACGCCACACACACGCACACACACACACACACACACACACACACCACACACACACACACCATAAGTGTTTCCTATGTATACAAAGTAAATGAATTAGTTCTTTCACTTAGTGCGGCTCCAGTTTTTTTATCTTCTGGATTATTGAAGTGAACAGGTGAGTTTGTGTGGTGCCAGACCCTCGATACCTTCAGAGGCTGACTTGCTGGCAATTGCCAGGAACTGTTAAGGAGTTTGGCACTTCCGATCAAGCTTACGTGTCTTTGCTGTTAATTGCTCCTTGGTAACCCACTTGATTCAGTGGTTGAGAAAGTGCTCAGATTAACATGCAAGAGTATCACTTCTCTCTCTCTCTCTCTCATTTTGTTTGTTTGTTTGATAAACCAGAACAGTTACTAGTTGAGAGGATTAAATTTAGGGTTAATTGCTGTTCCAAATTACTGCTGCATATTTTTATAGCGTAAAAACCTGTATCTTGCAATAGAGAAACAAATACCTTCATGTCTCTCTCTCTCTCTCTACTACATTGAGTGTGTGCTCATCTCTCCACCGCTCCATCAACTTGTTGCTTTTGTTCTGTTTCCCCCCCCTCCTTCCCTTCCTTCTCTACTCTTTAACTGAAACACTAAAGGTTCTGAACATGCGATAATTCATCTTTAATAAAGTAAGGACCACAATCTTTTTCATTTCTTGGAATTTGCGGAGAATTCTATGACCGAGCATTTTGTGGATTAAAATCAAAAACAATCTCTGAACAGTGGATGTATGTGTGCATGATGGATTTTGATGGCAATGGACAGAATATTCTTGAATATTTTTGGGTTTAATGACTGGATGCCCACCCTCATCGATGTTAACATTAGTACATGAAAGTTTATGGAAGAGATGAGGATATCTTCATACATGGAGGAGGAGAATAGGGGATTAGATAGATTGATTTGGTTTTCTAATGCTTCCCTGCGTAGTTTTAAACTTTGTGTAAAAATGCAGCTACTATTATAAATGAGGTTGCATTTACCATGAAAATGTGAAATTGTAAATGTTTTTCTATTTAAAAGAAATGCCTGACAATGATGATCTGTCATCTGCAGTTGGCTGTGTCAGTTTCCTTCACATAATCTATAACAGACAAAAGCAAACAATCATTGAAAGTGGAGATTATCTGGAAAACTCTGCTGACTGAATGAAAATTTATCTTTATTAACTAACATAGAAAACAGACATCCCTCATGTAGCGTTTACATAGCATTCATTGTTTTATATATATATGCATATGTTGTTACATAAATACCATGTAATTGTTTTATATTAGTCATCAAAGGTGAATTAAAGATGAATTGCACTTGTTTGCTGTTTTAAAAACCAGATAAACTTTTAGTATAGAGACTTAAGTGTAGAGATCAGGCATTATTTCCCAGCACTTCATCATTACTGAAAGCTGCATGTTTAAAAGATTTTTTGCGTTGATTTAACTTTTCCATAATTATGTAACCAATATAATTTTAAAGATTGGGATTTTGGTGTGGGAGGGGGGGGGAGGGAGTGAGGTGAGATGATGAAACAGATGGATGAGATAGAGAGAGATGAGAGAAAAGGCCTTCACAATCCTAAACGCTTTTCCAGTTTTGAGTGGATTATGATTTATAATGAGTAATGTCCATCAGCTGGAATTTAAACTTTTTTTTTTTAAACACTTTGAGGCTTTTAACTTAAATTTACTACATCTGTACTTGTGCTACTTAAGCATTAAGTAATTTAAACCAGAATGCTGTTTTCCTTGGGCTTACAAAATAACATCGGGGTGGATTAAATAGGCACCGACAGTGCTCTAATGAAATCCCACTTGAGTAATCTTTTGCCATCTCCCCTGGTGCTGGAACATGAACTGCTGGCGATGCAGGGAGCACTATTTTGCCATCAGAGAAAATCAGCTTAGAGAAAAATGCACTCTACACAAAAAAAGAAAAAAAAAATGGAAGGGTTGAGGGAAACTGGCTGCACTGAATTAGAGAAATGTGGATGCTCGAAAATACCACACTTGGCACGCACGCTAAAGCTGTCAGAAGCATATTTAAACAAAATGTGGGATGTTAAGTGATGGCTCAGGTCACCTGTGGAATAGAATTTAGTGTTCATTAACTCACCTTTGCTGAGTAAATAGGGGTTCTTAATGACTTAGCTCTGGGCAAGAGAGCATGGGAAGACAGAGTGTTTGGCAAAATCTCCTGTCAACACAGAAGCTTTACTGCTGCGTTGGCTTAGCATTATCACCTGTTTGTGAAGGGCTGGGCGGCGCGACGGCAGCAGCAGCAGCAGAGTTACAGAAACGGTTCTTTTCTGTCAAAGACGCAGTGTTTGTTGTCTAATCCAGCGAACATGACACCTGATGATCGTAACCCAACTAACGGTCACTCGGTTTCAACCCGCTTGCCTTGATCATCTTCGATGACTCACGGCGCCAACTCTCATTTTGCTTTAATCCTACCTGGGAGTTGTTTTGCGATCGGTGCCTCCTTTCATGGAATTTGCCAAACTCTCACCAAACAAAGAGCTTTAAACTGATTTTCCAGCGCGAATCTGTTTCTTCGACTCCAATCCAAATTTTTCCATTAACTGCAATTTTGGTTATTAAATTGGGATATTATATATATATATATTTTTAAAGTCTTTGACCCATTAGCTGCGTAATTGGAACCTTTTAGGATCATGTTATCTGGAGCCAAACTTTTTTAGCGATTTGTTGTTTTATAACATTTTCCGATAAGCTTTTCTCTCTCTCTCCTGGCCCGCAGCCCTTGCTACATCAAAAACTTCTATAAAAAGGGGGGGTGCTGATTGTCTCCGAAGCCAATCTCTCGCTTCCATACATATGCAGTAAATCAGCGAAAACTTTGGATATTCATTCTTTTCAGAAAAAAAAAGAAGAGAAATACCAGCAATGGAATGATCGTATTGTCGAAAAAAACGATAAATAATGACATTGTTCACTTTCGAAGCTTGTAGCAGCAAACCAACCATGTTTCTGGATGAACAGACAGTTGTTCTAGTAGCTGGGAGGCCTGAATTAAAGCAGAATCCCATGCCACTTGTGCGGTGTAACCAAAAGCAAGTGATAATTTTAAATTATGCAGAGTTTCCCTTAATCATGATATTATCTTGGCAATGATCCCCCCAACACTGTCTCTCCTATTTAATAATTTTTTTTAAATTAACTTTAATATGAATTAAATCTTTTATTTTGTTTTTGTTTTTTTATTTTTATATAAGATTTATATGTGGGGACATGATGTAGGCATAATGGGGGCCGATCCAGACTTTGACCAAATTCTAAAGCTGAAATATTTCCTGAAATCAACCCCCTGTACCGGATTTCTCAACGAAAACGGGAACTCTATATTGTGTTTTGGTTTTCTAGTTTCATTTTAAGTTTTCACATAATGTAAACTGCACTAAAAAAAATAAAATTTTTTTTTTAACAGTAATCAATCATCATATCTACAGCTAAGTACCCTCCCCCCCAAAAATTACACTATATATCAGAAAATATGTACACGCGAAACTAAAAAAGCAAACATAATATTGAGTCTATTTTCTTCGAGAAAGCTGGTACCTACTAGCAGAAACTTAGAGTGTAATGGTAAATTTTAGCTTTAATTCCCATTGGCTCAGACATTTTCAGCATTATTGCATTTCAACCCTGTGAAATAAATACCCATCATCTGAATCCATGAAAAGGTTCATGTGGGCTACCTTCTGTAAAAGGCTTTCCAAGAATTTTGTTTAGTTTTGACCCAACACCTTAGGAATTATCTTTACGATGACAGATTCTTAGGAGAAAAATAAAAGATGAATAATAATTATACAACTAAAATCTTTTCATTTTTATTAAAATGAATTTAAACTTTGGCAGCAGAAGTGAAATTCTTGGTAATGTGCAGCCAAGACAGACCCCCTGTCAAATCAGGGTTTTTCAGGTGTTGGTTGTCACATTAAAGCTTTAAAATTTTTGTTTTACATTGCGATGTGTATGGAATTTTTTTTTTATTGTGGCTGCCATTGCATGTTATTCCATGCAAAGAAAGTGGGATATTTGACTAGGAAAGTGAATAATCTTAATTAGCAACAATAACTGATGATGAAAAGGCTATTTGGAAACTTGGCAAACCTAACCGTGTTTGGTTAAAGCAAGGTGTTCTTTAGGGCATGTTGTTACAGCTGTATGTTATGGTAGCAAGATATGTAATAGGGACAGTTCTTCAAAAGACATCAATTCAGATGCACCTGGTTGATTCACCACTCTGTGTCAGCCTCTTTAAAATAAGAAAAAAAAGCTAAGATGAAGAGGTGACAATCAATCAGACTCCACTCGGAGCCCCTGAGCTGGAAGAGGTTCGTTTAGCAAATATCCAGACCGCAAAAAAAAGATGTGCGATGACTGTAAAGGAGAGAAAAGGGCGAGATGATCCATGATGAGAGAATCAGATCCTGAAAGAGGCTGAAACCATGACAACACTGGATGATTTTTTTTTTTTTTTTTTAATTTTG
Organism: Nautilus pompilius; assembly: GCA_018389105.1. Taxonomy (NCBI): domain Eukaryota; kingdom Metazoa; phylum Mollusca; class Cephalopoda; order Nautilida; family Nautilidae; genus Nautilus; species Nautilus pompilius. Next base: position 64,074 of record JACATO010001119.1, read on the forward strand.
TAATATCTTTGCTCAACTACTACTTCCCCCATGTTTCTGACGATTCTTGTGAAACTCTCAAACTGGATTTTGTTGCCGAATTTTGCTTGTTTTAGAAAAAAATTAAAAGAAAATTTAAAGCTGCGCATTGAAAACAACAAATCAACTTCAGGTGTTTAATAGTGGACCCCATTACTTGATCTGGTGGATTAGAAATGTAAAAGGAAAGTTTATCAGCAATCAGAGTGATTCTTAAATGAAACCCAAGGCAGAATTTGTGTTGTTGTTGTTTTTCTTCTCACCAAGTTTGCTCTGGCTGTTCAAGTTTGTGGAACTATTTTCTCCTATGCCTTTTCATACTGACAGTAATTATTTCAGAAGTTTTATACTGTAAATGAACAACATCTTTAGCTAAATAAAATATTGATTTAGCTATTCTGGTTAGGAACTACATAAATATAAACGGAAATGAATAATGGAAACTGGTTTCAGATATAATTGCCTTGGACCAGGCTTCAGTGCCTACAAGATGAATGTACTGGAAGAAAATCTTACATTTTTCAAGAGTTTTCTCTTTTGATATAGCATGATGCTATTTCCATCAAGGTAAAAGTATTCTTATTTCTGTCTTTCTAAAAGACAAGAAAAACAGAGTGGAGGGAGAGGGTTATGTTTCTGCAGACAGTGCCTATGTATAGATCTATTGTTTTTATTTCCAATCGAGATAAAAGATTTATTATTTCTGGCTTTTTGGGAAACCAAAACAAAAATATCACACCTCGGACCTGTAATTCAATCTCATAAGCCTCTAATGAAGACATACGAGCTCTTTATGGAAGTTCGGTTTGTCGGTTTCTAAGTTTGGTAAAAATTTATCTTTATTTCTCTATTTTTACTTTTTTGCATGTGTTTCTTTCCTGTCATCCTTGATTAAAGTTTTAATGTATTCTGTTGGGGTTTTTTAAGTAAAACAAAGATGAGAGAATACGGTATCTTTATTGCTCATGACAAACAACTTGAAAAGAATGTTATATTCTTACCAGGTGATTCTATTGTAATTGATTATGTAACCAGAAAGGGGTGGTGTTCTTAGTGGTGTTGGCCAATTAAAAAAGAACAATGCCAGTAAAGTACCTTGCTTGAGGATCACAACAACCGTTCCAGCAGCAGAAATTGAACCCAGGACCCTTAGGTCTTGAAGCCAACACTCTCACCGTTGAGCCACATTGCCTGGCTGGAGGTGTTCACGTACCTGCAGCTTGTGAAGCAGCACCAACACCAGCCGACGTGAGAGAGACCTCCCGGGTCCTTGGGGCCCCCCGGTGTCGGACAACATCTCTCAGTAACGAGGAGGACTCGACAGAGAACAGACCACTTGTCTTTACGGGATGCACTGCCATTGGCAGAACCTTGTTCGGAAGTCCAACTCGCTCAACAACAACAACAACAACACCCAGAGGTACAACCAATCTCTCCCAAGATGTTTCCTAAAAAGGTTTTAACACCGCTATATAAATACTTCTCTGATGGACAGCATTTAAGTTTCTTCAGAGGATAAAAGTTTTGAAAATCAAGTTTTTATTTCAACTGCAAATTGTTAAAAAAAAAAAAAAAACTGAAAAAAAAATTGATATTATTTACTTATAAGCTTATTATTATTATTATTATTATTATTATTATAGACATTTAAATTGGCTAACAGATGAAATATTATATTTCGAGTTTTTGCTGTCATCTTGATTGAACTTCATTGCATATCCTAGGTTGTTGTTGAAGTTATTTACTTATAAAATGTTATTTAGGGTTGGAAATGTAAAATCATATTTTTTCTGTTGTTTTTCAATTGTTTTTTTTTTTTTAAAAAAAAATAATCTACTTTAAAAGAAAAAGTTCTATTTTCACTTTTCTTTGCAATAAAAACGAATAGAAAGATTGTCAAACATTTTTATGGTTTTGTACTTCCATCTTTTCCCTCTTTTTTTTCTCAGATGATACCTGATTATTGTCTGTATCTACATGCACCACGTCTCACTGTCATTGCAAGCTCAAGGATCTTTGACTGCAGGACAGTTTTCTCTCCCCCTTCACTACTCTGAAAAACTAACTTCTGATTGTTTTGTTGTTGTCATGGTTTTTAGACTGGCATGTAATTTTAATGTTATTGAGTATTATTTGGTTGTTGTTTTCTTGTACATTATAATAGAGTCTGAGATAAGAGGGAGATTGTAAAGATAATTAGCATTTTTCCACATCTACTTGAAATGGCGGGATACTGTTTGAGTAGAGTAAAGTCTGGTAAATGGGATTTTTCGTGTCATTCTGTGGAACTGGCGAAAGTGGAGTAGAGTCCATATTAACAGAGAGTGAGATACCAGGTTTTCATTATCAAAGCTGCTATTTTTAACCCATGGTACATTAATTTAATTTGGCTTATTGAAGGGGAAGATCACAGCTAATCAAGCGTGAATCTTGTCCTCTCCACTGTGGGAGGAGAGAAAACCAAGCCTTATTAAGACTCTACTTGATTGCTGTTGGTGTATACTACATATTTGTCTTATAATTAGAAAAATCCAGCTCTGTGGAATCTCTCTTGACAATTTAAGGCATGTTTCAATGGGGCTATCCTGGTGTGCAAATATAGTAAAATAAGCTCTTTGTTAATGACTGTGTAGGAGCAAGAACAACAGCTTGCAGTCTTATTAATTTCCCTCATATTTACTAACCCCCACCCCCCCCCAATTACAGTACAGGGTACTTGTTTGACTAACACACAATAGTTTGCGATTTTATATCAGTGTTCAAGAAAGCATTTTATTCAGTGAAGCAATTGATATTGCCTTTAATTAGCTTATTAATTCATTGGAAATCTTAGATAATTGGCGTGCTACATTAGAGAATCCCCTTTTCTTCTTTATGGAAGCTTTCATCTAAAGAACATGTTACAAATTATGTGTGCTACATGTATAAGAATTGTATTAATGGTAATTTCTCTTCTTTCTTTTTAGGAGGCCCCTTGCATATGCCATAATGGCTTCTTGCCCCCCGTGTAGCTACTAAATGCTTGCAGACTGAGCTGATGTGAATGTGACAATTAAAAAATGTATGCAAGACGGGGAATGTTTGTTGAGTCGTCATAAGCCAATTTTTCTGCTGCTTTTGGTATGCTTCACGTATTAACTTTTTCCCCTTCTGCTTAAATGATTCTAGAATAATTTTATTGAAATTCATATTCTGCAGTGAGTAAAATATTTTTAAAAAAGTCTCTTTTTTTTTTATATCTTCAAAGCTGGCATGGAATCATTGAAACAGACATTTTTTTGGAAAATATCTACATGAAAGAATATTCTTTCTGAATGTTTCAACCTTTGATCTGTGCTTTTCGCTAAAATGTGTTTACAGCAGATTTTGCTATGGAGCCGACCACCTTCTCTTATCCTGTGCTATGGTATCCCAGCCACTGAATTACAGCAGTTTTATGATAAAGATTAATTTCGTTCTTATGAGAAAATAGATGATAAACATTGATGTTTAATGTACATAGAACCCATGTAATCATATGAATTCTCTGTGGCATGACTAATGGAATGTGCCACCTGGTGACTAAAGAAGCAGAGTCAGTCGCCAAAAGCTACAAAAAACTTAGGTTTACTGCCAGAGATATGGAAACCACCATTTTATTTTAGACTCTGAAGTTTACTCGTGGCTTAAATGACATCACTTACATAAAAGACTGGCTTTTGTCTGTGTTCTTATGAAATCGCATCAACAGAGGGTGCATAAATTAAAATCAAGGGGGTCTGTTCTGGGCATGTGTGGGCTTGTATTACATGTTTATCCCCTTTTATCTATTTTTCTTAATTGTGTACAAATGTTAAATATAAAGTAGGCAGGTCCAGAGGAATTCTGTTGATAACTAAACTGAATCATGTAGATGTTTTGAAGTTAAGAAACGGATATATTTATTCACTGTGACAGTTGGAACAATTATCATTTTCTTACCATGAACACACATGGATTTTATAGAACTTTTATAGACCAGGAAAAATATGGTATTTTACAAAGATAAAAGCATGGTGATGCTAAAGATTAACTTTTGTTCTCATATATAAATATGATAGATGGATTGCAGTCTTGGTGATTCTCGAGAAGAAATGACAGAATCCAGGTGATTGTAAAATATCTGCGTAAAACACATGGTTATCAACTCTGAGGTTCTTAACAACTAATTGTAAAAGTTTGGTGCGGTGACCATAGATATACTTGAAAATTACAACTAATTGTTTGCAGGATGTTTTTCACTCATTATTAATCCATATTTTAGAAACTAAAGCCAAAAGTCACAGCGTGGGCTATATTGCGTAAAATGCTGACATTTCAAAGCTTATTATGCAGATATCTTTATTAAAGGTGTTGTTTAGCTTCTCATATTGTTTCTGGTCACACCAACATAGTATTATGCTTGAAATTTCCTCTAGTATACCACCAGCAGTCTAATAACCCGTGATTTAAAAATCTAACTTGTTCTTTTTTAAGCTAACAATAAATTAATGACAGATTTTATGTAAGAAAACAAGCACATATTTAGAAAGTGGTTAATACAACAGCAGGTTGAGTTGTGCCAGTCCAAACGCTTGGAAGCCATTATTTATTAGTATTCTAGAAATAGTTTTATTAAGCATTCAGTTTAGTTATATGGATGTAGTTAATCAGAGGGATCTGAAGTTTTAAAATACCTGTACAATGCTCCTTGTCAAAAAAAGGGGCAAACATGTTCAGTCTGCTTTAAAAGCAAAAAAAAAAAATCTGTATGTTGTCTGATTCCACAATATTGTTGTTTATGAATGCAATAGAATTCTTTATGTCTGCAGAACTGATGGATGCTTCTGTACATTTGGTCAGCCAAACCTGATGGGACATTTTTTGTAAAAGCTGGATTGCCCAACAGAAACCAATGAGTGAGAGAGACTGAAATGTCAAATATGGACCCAGATCTATTGGGAACTGAAGTATAGCAATCACGCACCGACCTAATAGACATAGAGCACCTGTAGAATGAAGTTAAGAAATATCAGTCTTGGTTGATTTCATTGCTTAAACCATTTATGAAGTTTCGAAAATTATTTGAGAGGAAGAAACTTGAATATTTTTAGAGTTACCTAAAGCGATGAGGAAAAGTGTTGGACACCATGACCTGAATTCCGCTAAGAAAGCGAATGTTTGGTGTAGAATAAAGTTGCTTTAATTAATTTTTTTCTCCATGTAAGAAGGAATAAATGTGAGAGCTCAGTCATAAATATCTTAATTTGGTAGAAAATAAATGGAAATGTGATAACTAAAGGGAAAAAAATAAGGTTGGGGAGTGGAAGCTGTCAGTTTGCTCAGTCGTAAACTCAGAGATACAAACAAAAGAAGATTGTTTTTGGACAGAATCATCTTTGAATTGATTGAAGTGAATCTGTCTAAGTCTGTACACACCAGAGTAAGTTTTCTGATTATATGTAATAAAAATATAACTACTTGGCAGCTGCGCATTTTTATTACTTCAATAATGTTAAAACTTAATTAACCTTCAACAAAATTTGTTTGTAAACCAGTGTGTGTATATATATATCCATACTATACTATACTTGAAGATTAGTGTCCATCATCTTTAGATCTCAGTGGTTATCCGTTCTTGTCTGGATGCTAATTTTCCTTTTCATGCTTGACTGAAGATGGGCAGCTTTAGATTTTTCAAGTCTATACAGCTTGGTCATATCTCTGTTTTCTTACATATTAGATGCAGACTGAGATAGGATTGTTAAAACCAACAGCCTAGAGACGGACTGGTCTTTGGTCCGAGAAATTAACCAACCAACATTGAAAATTCAACAATACGAAGCTTCCTAACACTTTCTCTGTCCAGTATACAATTCTGCTACTGCCATTTAGTCTGGCTTAGAACTGTTTTTCTTACATATGTAGTTAACTTTTTTTTCTTTAAAAAATTTAAAATAATTTCTAGCTAACAATTTTTGCAAGGATTTAATTCTCTCTAAATTACTGTATGTAGGTGGACAGAAAGTAAATAGAAAAGAATTGTACTAATGATTTTGACTGCATTGTTTAGAAACTTATGGAGATTAGCACTTATATGCATATAATAATTACTTTTACTCTGTGCCTACTATGTAATAGTAGAAGTTTGACGCCATGTTATCTGTTGAGGATGATGTTTCCAAATCTTGGTTTAACATAAGTGAGGAAAAATTTTAAAAAAAATCAAGTAAAGCATTTAATAAGATATAATAACATTTTTTTTTTTTTAAAAGGATTAAAATGGAAAAGGGAAGGAAGACTTGCAGAACTCACTGCTATAGTAGCAGAGCCTCTTTGTGGATTTTTTGCCAGATGGCATCAATTCAGTGATCTGCAACTGCTGTAGCATTCTCTTGTGTTTCATTACATCTGGGGCAGATGGATGGTTAGGGTGTATTAAGAAATCTGGGTGGGATTTAATGGAACTAAATAGTTAAAGGTTTCAATTTAGTGTTTGATACTATTGATTAAATATAATCTTGAATAGTTAAATTGTAGTATTTGTGTAAGATCTGATCAGAAAGTTCTGGAACTGATTACATATCTTAGGCAGTCTCTTAATTTTTGTTTGGTTTTTAATGTTGTTAATAAAACATCCACAGTGAATTTATTCTTTCTCTAGAAATAAAACACTAACCAACTGCTGATGTTTCTCAGCAGATCATTCACCGGATCTCAAAGTTCCTTTGTTCATAGCTGTAAATATGGCTTCTCTTCTGATGTTTATTTGTTTTGGAGATTTTAGAAAACTTACTTTTTCACTTGTAGAAACATTGCCAAAATACTATTATGGGTTCTGTATATGTGTAGCATTAGGAATGACAAAAAACTAGATTAAATTTATTAGTCAGTTGGTCTTGTGACTAAGTGCGATATATACATTGATTATCTGTTTGGCCATTAACCTGTCTGCCATGTTCTTTATTAAGTCAATTTGCCAGTGCCATCATTACTACTTATGGATTTGGTCTATCTCTTCATGAACTTTTCCTGGTGAGTAAGAAAGCAACTAATGTTGAAAATTAGGCTAAGGCACAAAACTATTTAGAAGTGCATAGGTTTGAAGTATACAGTCTTGCTGATTTAATTCTGAGCTAGTCAGAGTAGACACCTTCACTCTGATTTCACATAATAAGTGCACCAATGAGCCTGGATGTCTGGCACAGAAAAAAAGAAAAATGGCAAAAATTTTTAATTGTTTGATAAATCTATGTTTTTCAATGATCTTTTCTCTCATCTTCTCTTCTTGAAATGTATTATACATATTCATCATCGTACTTTATTCATTTTGGTATGGTCGAACCATTGATTTAGTTGCTACCATTACTGAAAGGGTTAATTACTTGACACTTTTCTGATCAAATGAAATTCAGGAAACAAAAACAAAACAAGAGGCGGATAAAAATTATGAAAAACTAATAACAAAGTTAAATCTTTTGAGATTATTACTTTCTAAAATTATTTTTATAACATTTTAAATAAGATCTGTTTGTAGAATTTGTGTATTTAAGTGGCTCAAGCTGATGTCTTTGGCATCCATCTTGAAGTAGCAACTTTCACCTCTAGGTCATTCGCTGTAGGGTAGCGCCTCATCAGTCAGTGAGTGGCAGCGAGTTCAAGCTGTGGAGAATCCTCAAATAAAAATGGAGCTGATGAACAGCGCACATACAGACAATAAAGGCCTTGAATCATTTATGAAATCTGAAGCAGATGCAGAAAGATTCCCTGATGCATCATGCATTTTGGTCTTGGTAATGCAAGAATTTATCTGCTTCAGGTGCTCTGGTAAACAATCCCACTAACAGGAACTAGCGCTTGCTACATGGAAATTAATACTATCTCTCATCTTTCTCGTAGCTAATTATGTGCAGAAAGAATGAACCTCACTTTTTGGATAGCGCCTTGTCTTCTAAAGGCAGGCCTTGGAGCACAGTCCAGGAAATTACATCTACTTGGTTAGATGTATGTTGTTTAGTATTCGAATCATTGCAGACAGGAAGACAAAAGAAAATAATGATCTATCAAGCAAAAACTGTTGTAAGGTAATTTAAAATTAATTTCCTATATAAACTACTTAAAATTACTCACCTTCATTTGTATGTATATTTTTACAAAGTGCGTACACTAGTAGAAATGAATTATTTCAGTTTTAAAATTTTTTTTTACTCATTAAGTGTATGCACAGTGAATAAGCAGTTGGGTTAGGACTCACTGAACATGACAGAGGAGATTGGTATTAAAACGGTTTACAAATCACAAGTGATTGAGGGAAGAAGAAACCTGTTAGCAACTATGGAAAACCTAGTTTGCCACAAGAAGAGTGAATGCTACTGCCGCTGTTTCTGGAGAATCTATCATCTTAACTGTACTTCATTTAGAACACTTGTGCAAGTCATTAGCGCTGGCTGGGTGGTGTGAGATCATTGTTAGCATAGAAAAAATTACTGTAGACACATGCTATTCATTATTGTAGATAATGTTTATCAGATGAGAACGACATAGCTAGTGGACTTCCTAGTTATGATTCTAATACCATAGGCCATCTTGCATTCATTGTGTCATGTTTCTGAATGGTAAAACAAAACATCTATGTTCTCATGGAATGTACTTATACCCAAAATCTTATTTCCTATTAATGTACCAATATTGTCTTTAAATATCAGGGAGCAATGGTTTCTAAGCATAATCATACATTTTTTTTTCTCTTTAGTCACAATGATCAGGACAATCATCATCATCATCACTGCTTGTGCCATGTGATTGGGGTTTTTAAGGAACCAATCACATGATGTTAGGGGGAGGTTACTTCTTGGAATGTAACAAGTATGATTATATAGGAGTTTTTAAGGAACCAATCACATGCTGTTAGGGGGAGGTTACTTCTTGGAATGTAACAAGTATGATTATATTGGAGTTTTTAAGGAACCAACCACATGATGTTAGGGGGAGGTTACTTCTTGGAATGTAACAAGTATGATTATATTGGGGTTTTTAAGGAACCAACCACATGATGTTAGGGGGAGGTTACTTCTTGGAATGTAACAAGTATGATTATATTGGGGTTTTTAAGGAACCAACCACATGATGTTAGGGGGAGGTTACTTCTTGGAATGTAACAAGTATGATTATATTGGGGTTTTTAAGGAACCAATCACATGCTGTTAGGGGGAAGTTACTTCTTGGAATGTAACAAGTATGATTTTATTGGGGTTTTTAAGGAACCAATCACATGCTGTTAGGGGGAGGTTACTTCTTGGAATGTAACAAGTATGATTAATGATGTAGATAAAGTTTTTGATGAAATAATAAATGGGATCAAAGTTCAGTGGCCATAACTAATTGAAGTTTGTCAAGTTGTCTATAAATGTGCAAATGAAACGTCATACATCTAATTATCGTAAAGGAATATTGGTAAACCACATCCAGTAGGAAAGGAATACTTCTTATTTTAGAATGATGTGACTGGATAAGAAACCTATAAACCTCTATAAATAAATGCTTGCCCAAAATTCTTACATGATTGATGCCACTTTGTGTCATGCCAGAGTAGTAGAGACTAGAAAATTTACTGAGACAATAGTGTTGGCAAGGAAAACAAATTGAAAATAACATTTAGCTTGCAAAACCTGTAAAACTATGCTTTGTGTAAGCATTTTTTCATCTTGGATTACTTTATTATCTTGTAGATTTGAAACAAGAAATTACTGTAGTAAGATAGCTAAACTTGTTGGAGAATACAGGTTTAAGGTATTAAGAATCCAATCATGTTTCATGTTATAGCTGCTGAGAAAATGTAGGTAGAGGTTTTAGCCACATAGATAACTGACAGACAGAATACAGCATCGTTACTAACAATTAAAAGAATTGTTTTGCAACAGTGATAATAAAAGCAGTCTTTATATCTTTGGAACATATTGGTGTTCTATATTCCACCTGCTTGCCATCTGATTTGATGTAGAAACACGAAGCTGCCGGGAAATTTGAAATGGTTCGCAGTCTTCCATAAATCACGTGATGTTTAAACTTTACCTTGAGAAGAATTGTTGTTTAGATGTAGCACCTGGTGCAAGATAATCAAATGAAACTCAAAGAAAATAGTTGTGAAAACAGATGATGCATCTAAGCTGAAACAGAAGAAGGAAATCAGTCAGATAGTCTCCAGTTCTGGTATTTTCACTTTCTGTGAGGTTGACGGCTGCCATGCAAACAGTGATGGCCATATTGACCTATTAACGAACTGTTTCGTGCATCTCTCTCTCATTAGCATCTGGTTAATTTAAACATTGCAGAATGCTATCACTGAATTAGCGATGTATTAACACAAAACCAGCCAACTCAGTAGTTGCATCAACAGATTTTAATCAAGTTTGCTTGGTAATGTAGTTCTCCGTATTCAGTATATTTTTTTGGTAAGTCGTCTCATTAATTTGTTACAGTAACCCTGATATTGATTTGACAAGACAAAGTAAGAAAAAAAAATTATCTATTTCTTAGAACTGATGTACTGTATGTAATCTGTTCAGATTCTTCCAGGTAAATATGATGGATATGGTGGAAAACCTTTTGTATGCGCTTCTGTTCATGCAAAAATTTGTTTTAAATTTATAGGATATACTTACTAATATTATGCTTTAATGCTTAACTTCTTATGTCTTTTTTCTTAAGATGTGAAAAAAAATGTGTATATCATGGATCATTTCTCTCAAAAGATGCATGGTTATAGTATGACAGAAAATGAGATGAGTTTTCTCTGCATTGCTCATCTCTTGGATGCCACACAGTGTTTTGGGATTTTAAACATCCCCAGGTTAGAGAAGCCTTTATCACTGGCTGTGGTTGAACACACTGATAAAGGGAAAATTATGACCCTCATCTTGAATTCTAATTCAGTTTTTCCTGCCTGTTGCATTCTTTATCTTCACAGCCAAAGAGCTAATGAATTGTATGTAGTGGGGGGACCTTGTAAAAACATTAGGAAAGTGCAGATAGGCATCAATCAACAGACAGCTTCATACATTATCCTTAGGCAACTGATCCCACAGCTACCAGCCTCCAGTGACCCGATCAGCTTCAAACATCTTTCAGAAGTACCTTTCTTAGTTTTTAAAGAATAAATAAAACTGAAACAAATTAATACAGAAACACGGTGGCCAATAATTCGTGATGTTATTCAATAGAATTATATTTTAAAAGTCCACAGATATATATTGTTTACTTGTATGGGGGGGGGGGTAAATAATTCTAGCTATTCGTATGCCTGTTTTAAAATTACAGTACCAATGGCATCACACCACCTCAAACAAACAATGAGATGTCTATTGGAACAGAACGTCTGGCATAGAATTATACCACCAAAGCAAGAATTGACATGATTTGGAAACAATACTGACAATGTTTTTATTACATCTCTCGCTGTGTTGCACGTTCTACCATTTTACCAGAACCAGGAAGAGCTGCAATATGTGTTCATGCTTTTGTGCCATTGACAGTGATTTACCAGTAAGTCTGGTGAAATTTACTTTTACGAAATGAAGAAACTAAATCTATGGGTGTAGTCTGCTATTTGACTGAAGCAAATAAGTGATATTAGGAATGATGTATATCTGTATACTTATGAAATAAAATCAAATCTTATTTAACCTTTTCATGTCCTGACCCTTGTACAAGTTGGACCAATTCTTATTATTCTGATGGAATCCCACCTCTTGTCCTCCTTTTTGCTATTATAACAAGAATTTGGCTTAAAATGTGCAATGGTTATCAAAATAATTAAATTTATTGGCTTTGGGAGGAAATAACGAGTTATGTACCCTTTGATATGTTTTAGAAGCAACGTTACCTAATTTAAAGCAGCTATATATATGCAGCTAAATCTGATTTTTTTTTTATAAAAAAAATCTGCCAAAATTTTAGACAATTACACAGTGGTATAAAAAAGCATGATTAGGTTACGATCATTGATGACAGCCGTCAGAATGTTCAGTTATCGTATCACTACTGCAGATGAAGTAAAATGCTCAATGGATATACATTACTAAAAAAATACTTGACCAATAAATGTATGACAGCAAGTGCAATATTTCTGATTAAATTGAAATTTTTTTGGCTCCAGTCTAATCATATGACGTAAACTCACGAACCATACAGCACAAAGCTTCGTGTCTGTCACCTGGTTTGCATAAAATTTTGTGTTGCAGTTAATATATTGTCTGTTTCTGTTGAAGTACTAATTAATGGTCCTTTAATGATGGATATGTATGTGTGTGTGTGCGCGCGCATGCGTGTGTATGTGTGTTAAAGTAATTTGACAGGATTCAGGTTTGTTCTCTAATTAGAAATGAGGTTTGGAAGTTAATATTTTTTATTGAAAGTGTATTTTCTTTTTCTTTAAATATCTAATTTGAAAAAAGGAAGAAGAAATAAAACAGCAACAGGAATTCAAGTCAAGTGAGAGAGTTTTAAAATGCGGGGTAGCTATTTATTAAGTTATCATTGACTCACTACTAGTTAAGGTTTAGAGCAGTGGTTCTCAACCTTTTTTGGGCCATGCCCCACCTAATCACCTCTAAAATCCTGATGCCCCCCCATGTGGTGATATATAATTCTCATCATTTAAAAAGTTAACTCCGTTTCAGCTGAAGAAGCTTAAAACACCAATACCTTGGTTTAAACAAGCTTCAAAAGAACATGGCATCCATGAAATAAACAAAAGACAGTTCAAGTTTTGAGCAAGAAATTACTGAAAAAATTGTAAGAAAAAAATATTAAGTGGTATTAGATTTTAATAATGATACATATGATAATAAGAGAGAATTCACAGGTAATAAAGAGAGAGAAAATTTCTATATTTATGAAAATATTTGTGGATTGTCTCATACAAAAACAGCAAATAAAAATTCAAAACACGTAATAGAAAACTGAAATGTACTATGAACACAAACTAATTTGAATGGAAGCTTATTTGATCATTTTAATTACTGTACAATAAAGTATAGGTTCCTATCAAATGCAAACTGCCATTTGAGCACACCTCAAGAAAAGCGGAATAAAGTTAGTGAGACCCTTGTGCTTCATGCCTGCTGCAAGAGATTTTATATTAGGCACTATTTAGTCATTAGTCAGCTTTAGTCTCAACTCTCCTCGTTTACTGATATCCAGTGAATTTCTTTTCTTCAGTAGCAAATCATTTACAACGCTTAAGCCACATTCAGCTAAATATGAAGATGGAAACGGTAACAACGGTTTCCTTGCAAAGCTAGTTGAATTTGGGTATTTAGTTTCTGTCTCATCACAGAGCCATGCCATCGCTCCTTTTATGTTGAATAAAGTTTTAACTGACTCATCATTTTTTATTTCCGAGAGTTCTTCTTGGTACTGCACTGAAACATCAGATAAATCCACAAGCACTGGCTGCATCACCCACGATGGGAAATTAATCTGTTTTAAATCAGAAAATCTTTCTTTAAAATCAGAGGCCAATATTTTCAGATGATCCACAATGACAAGCACAGCAGCCTCAGTCGGCTCTCATTTTTTTAGCCAATGAAATTGGTCAAAATTTTTGTCAGAAATATTTTTTTGGCATAACTCGATAAATGAAATAAAGCCAAATATCTTCGCCTTTGCATCAACAAGTGTTTTATTTGTTCCTTGAAGTTGTTTATTCAACACATTCAGTTTTTCGAAAATATCTGCTTAAATAACTCAAAAACGCTTTTCCATCAACGGTTAGCAGGTGCTTCATTTCAGGCTTGTCACTTAGAAAGCCACTAAGTTCATCAAACAGTTCCATGAATCTTTTCAAACAATTCCCTTATGAAAGCCACTGTACCTCAGTGTGAAGTAAAAGTCTCACATAGTCTGAATTATCTTCACAAAATTTCTCGAAAAGATGCTCACATTTGACATTAGTTTTGATAGCATTGATAGATTTTATAACTGATTTCAGTACCTCATTAAGTACAGGAGAAATATTTTTCGACACTAAGTTCTCTCTATGAATAACACAGTGCACAAGAAGCATCTCCGGATTCTCATCTTTCATCAATTTTAAGCAGCCATTTTTCTTGCCCATCATAACAGGAGCACCATCAGCTGCACAAGATGTTATGTTTTACATTGGTATATTATTGATATCTAAGTAGTATTTTAGTTTATTATATATATATCAGCGGCAGTAGTGGTGGTATCTAAAGATTTGCAGAATAACATTTCTTCAACAAATTCACCTTTATCAATATATCTTACATAAGTTAGCAATAAGGCCTCACTGCCTCTCACAGTTGATTCATCCATTTGTACTGAGAATTTTCTTGATTTCAGCTTTTCAACAAGTTGTGTTTCAATATCTTCACTCATTTCATCTATTCTTCTCCTAACAGTGTCGTTACTGAGTGGCATGGCTTTAACATCTTTTTCCAGAACTGTTTTAAGAAATGCAGATATTGATGGTTTAATTAAATCCTCCCCTATATTATGATTTTTTCCAGATTTATCAATGAGTAAAGAAATTTCATAACTTGCCTCAAGAGTACGACTGATAGTAACAGTTTGTGCAGTGAACAGAGACTTTATTGTTGATCTTTTTTAAAACTTATTCTTTAAAGATTTGAAGTAATTCAAATCTGAATTTACATACGCACTATGTTTCGCCTTCAAATGCGCCTCAAGACGACCTCGTTTCATTGATTCGTTGGTCAAGCATTGTTAGCATAAGAGACAGAAAGGTGACCTTTCATCATGAGCAGCAGGTATGAAACCAAATTTCAAAAATTCCTCTGAATACTGACGAACTTTCTTTTTGCTTGCACTACTAATTTTATGCATAGGGGCTGTGACTGAAATAAATGAGTAATCTTAAGTGAAATGCACTTTCAGAATTTAAGACGTTTAAGTTAACACAAAAATGAAATAAAATAATTAGAACGTTCAAGTAAACATATAAATGAAATGAAGTTAACACATAATTAATAAAACAATGCCGATTCGTTTTATACAGCATATAAGGACAGACAGTGCGGTACACCAGATTTTTACGAATGTGTGAGAAATTTGTATCACACACGAATGTATTGACGATAATCGTCTGACAAAAATATGCACACACACATACACAATGAACTTGGCAAGACTGTTGTATTATATTAGCATTTGGACTATTATTTTCATCTCTGACACTTTATGTATCTTCTCGTATCATCATAATACTAAACAATCAAATATATTCACGAGTAACCAAAGAAATATGTATCAATTACCTTGCGTGAAAACACCAAAACAACTTCTTTTTTACGAGCTCTGAATTTTCAGAAAATGGAAATGCTCTCCTTTGAGAGAAACGGAGGAAACAGTTATTATAATGGTAACTTAGCAAAAGTCCTTTGAATCGCATTTCTAAATCAAATTCAATAAATAAGGTTCTTCCATGACCTCGTGCACTTTGTGTGATGTGCATGAAGACCGATGGCACAGTGATTATGTAATAACTATACAATAAAGACCTTTTTCACTAAAAAAAAAAAAAAAATATTTACTCAAAATAGCATCTGAAACATAAACGTTACCTGATGGAAAATCCAAAAAATAAAAATCGAAAATTTGGACCCAGACCTCTTCATTCGTACTCAATTGCCCCCCTTGAAAATCAAATTGCCCACCTGTGGGGCGTACATCCCACGTTGAGAACCACTGGATTAGAGAGTATAATTTTTCTTCCAATGTGGTTCATGGTTTTGCAGCCTGTACCGTAAGCAACGAAGCAACTTTTGGAAATGCGTTGGATTTTCTGACAGCCTTCAACCCTGTGGATGAATACTTAGTATAATGACATTTTTTTTTTAATACTATCTGTTTGTATGCAAATATCTCTGTGGACCAGATACTGCACGCATCAGATTTGATATTTTATATTGCGATTTGTTTTCGTGATGTATAGTATATTTCCAGTTAGCTAAAATTTTTTTTTTGTAAAAACGCTGAGAGAAATACGCATAGAATTAGTGCTTTTTTTTTCTTTAAATATTGCAGTGGATTTTTTTCATTATATCAGCTAGGTGAGAAGATGCGGGGGATACTTATTCTGTTAGGGTTAATGCCTGGAATTGTGAACTATGGAAATTCTATTGCATTCATCGTTTTCAGAGTCTAAACAAAGTGCTTCCTTATCCACCTTAGGATATGATTCCAATTATGTAAATAATAATGAAAATATAATAAATATAAAAAAGCTGCTTCTATTTCCAGCTTCCTCTATCAGTCATTAATGGTTCTGAAGCAATTCAGTGTGTTTGTTGATGACTATTGCCAAGAAGGGGGGGAAACGACATAATCACAGAAAAAGGAGAATTGAATTTTACATAAATTTAAAAAAAAAAATTTTTTTTAATAGAAAGACGTGATAATAAAACAGATTTAAAACATAATTCATCAGAAGAAATTAACTCTAAAAATCAATATAGTAGTGATATCGAAGATTTTGATTTGCTATGGAAAATTTACTTTCAATTTGCTTCAGGGTAGATTTCAGTAAATTCCAAGTTGGCTGCTGCTTATGAGAATTTAGTTTAATTGAAAAGGCCTCCAGGAGTTTGAGGAAGAGAAGAGATGGATCTGTAAATTCATCAGCGAAGATATTGAGAAAAACCATTGTTTTATAGCCATGTCATAAAAATCAAAACTGGCTAAAAATTGACCAGTTATTATTTCTGAGAAGCCAGTGGTTGAGTAGTGCGAACACATTCACCCAGTCAGTGGCATAAGGATATTGTACAAAATCTAATGAGCTGCCATTATGCTGCCATCATAAATGAAGATGTGGAACTTACCAATCGTTAAACCATTTGTACTTAATAACGAGTTTACCATTAAAGACATCAAAGTGAGGAGGATGGGCTGATTATAGGTATTGCAAAACCTACAAAATCATTAGCATCAATCATTTGTTGTCTTTGGCTACTAATTATAATTTTTTTTTTGCAAATGGAGTTTTTCCTTATCTTGACAACATTGGAACAGTCGGCGTATGGTTTGTTAACTAATTTCGAGAAGCATGCTATCTATATATTGGACGTGTTGATGCAGTTGGCCAGCTTATTGTCACTGTCCATCTTGGAGACATTAATTTGTTTTCAAAATAAAAATGTCTTGCCATAGACAAATCGTTGAATGGTTTGTGATATCTTTTAAATAATAAATCTAGTTGTTGGTCACCAGTTTATTTAGCCAGTGCTATGGAAATGAAAAACTCGCTGACATCTTGCTCTCAGACAAGGTTACTAAATTGGATTTTCATTGGCAGTTAGATTTTGTGGTATCTGACATTAAAGGCTCAGGACTCTCTTGTTGTTTCAAGATTTCATTATATATTTTTTCTTAGTTTTAAGCATTCTTTAGCCAAGCTCATCGTTGTCTACTATAAGCCAACAAAAGCACGAGGCCTGAATATAACCAGAAGAGCCATAAAACAGTCGGTAAGTTTGATTAACACTCCATCTGATTAGATGACCCAAGTATTGCCTTTACCTCACTTTAAGTGTTATTCTTAAAATAATTTCCTTAATAATAAAAAAAAGTGGCTACCAGCTGTTACATAAATCTGCATTCTTGCTATTAGCTTGATTAGTTGCTAAGCAACAAAAATTAATTGACTTTTGTTTGTATTTTTCCATTTTCATTCTCAACCCTGGTCATTGTTGATACTTAATCATTTGTGTGTGTGTATTTTTTCATGTTGAGTAAAGTTCTTTTATTTACCATTTAATTTTAAATAAATATTTCCCTTGCAGAACAGTTTCAGGAAAGAAAAATATTTAACTTTAGCACTTGAATAAGACACTAAATGAAAAATTCTGAGTCGTTTTTTTATTTTTTACTTTAATTCATTCATTTTTTTCTCTCTTTGTTTTTGAATTACTGTTTTAAATGCATAATAGAGTTATATTCCAAATCCTGAATGTTATTTCTTTACAAAATCTCCATTAATTTACAAGAATAAATTTGGCTTGGCCTGTACGTGATTCTGTCAGAAACATGGAAAAAAATTAAGCGAGATTGGGTGGGGTGTGGTGAATTTGCTATTATTGTCTCGGATTCTAAAATTTCAGATAAAAATCTCTGAGCCTTGTTTGGCTGCAGAATAGCTTATTGAAACAGCTGGCTGGCAGGTCAGTCTCCGTTGATAGTCATAGCAGCATCAGGTAGTAGTTCCAGGTAGGTGTCTATAGAAACTGGAAAATCCTTTGGTTAGATATTAAAGATAAATATTAAATAATGGAGGCATAAAAATTATTTCCAAAAAGATTTAATGATTTAAAATATGATGTATCCATTAATTTATATTTGTTTTCTATCGGCCATCGTTATTTATGTGTGTCTTTCACATGTGTAGCCACTGCTCTCCTCAGGCTACGGTAATTTTTGTATTCCCAGTAACCAAAAAGTAAATGCCATGTATCATCTTTTGCTTCTTATTTGGCTTAGACTATTATTCAGCTAAAATGCACGATTTAAGAAGACATTGATTATGAGGACATGATGCAATTATTTAAGGAATGCAGTACTTATTGTGAGAAATTACTTCTATGCCATTCCTTTTATCATTCATTTTTCTAGGATTTTAAAATCCAGTGCAGCATCTTTAAAGGTTGGCTGATTGTTTTCCAAACTGATGTGTGGCATCTAAAATCCGTATTTCTTTTTATTTCAGTATTTAAAAACTCACTTCAACAGTGGGTGTAGAAAACTAATATTTGCATGTTTCTTTTAAAGCTGTTATGACAGGGTTATCTTATCTGCCGGAAGCTTTTTGCATCCATGTTGTCTAAAGGAAGATAACTCTTGGTCTAAAGACATGAAGTATCTACTTACAAGTTAGAGAAGGAATAATGGTAAACAATTAGAAAGTTATTTAACAGCTGTTTTTTTACCTGATTGGCGTGAATTAGCCTTAAGAGAGATGCTTAAAGATCATCTAATTGTGGTATGTGGGAACAGAAGACAAAATTGGTAAGTTATGTAAGCGACTGACTGTACCTAAGTGAAGGAACTATACTCAGGTCAGGCGAATGTAAATGACCTCTTCATCCTATTATTTAGTGGCTGACTTAATCCATTAAACGTGATGGCAATTATTTTGTTTGCTGATAGATTTTATATAAATTTCCACTTTTAACTTTAGATTTCTCTTGTTAAGGGTTAACCAAGAAACCTTGGAAAAAAAAGTTGTTTGTCTCTTTAATTCTGTTGTATCTGGTTTCTGGTCTGACTCAAAATGGCTACCAGATATTATGGTAATACTTTATAAATATTACATAAATTTAATTGTTTCTCCTCTCTCTGTATATGTATTTTTTCCATCTCTCTAAAGCTAGAATAAATAAGGGTCATGCTTCTCTGACCTAGCAATATGTCAATTATTCAAGTAAGTGGAAGAGAGGAGCATTTCATTGTACCATTCTGCTTGACAGAATTGATCAACAATGTACATGATTAATGCTGATTAGTGCTAGATGTAGTAGTATCACATTTTATAAATTACTCCAAGTTTGGCCTTAGTGTGGCCAGCTTCATGCTGAGACATTTATTTGATATGTGAGTGATGTTCCTTGGAGTCCAGGGGTTTGTAATTATTGCCTGTAAGGTTCAGTGTCAGAGTAGAGAGGCAGTGAGAGAGAGAGAGACCATGCATATTGTACATGCTAGCTTTTCTGCTTTATCCATTTTAGTGCCATTGATGTTTTGCTTAGTATACAGTGAGGTTTGTCCACCCACAGTAATCCCTGAACTCTCTTATCAGTGGATTACAGTCGAGTCAATGAGCTGAAACTACACATAAACTATCTGGCTGTGACTGAATGAGAAAGGCATTTTATTAATATTGTGGCCAAGTAAACTATTGATCAGGAAAGGGAGGGAGAATATCTTTGGTTTGGAAATAAAACTGTCTGGAAATCATACATTCTTAACTCTTTCAACACCAGGTTATGACATCTGCAGAATATGCATTACTCAAAATTCAGGAAAGAGAATGTTATTTTACCTGCAATTATATTCCAAATTGAGGAAATAAAATTTCACACACACAAATGAATGTTTCGGAAGGAAGTGTTACCTCATTTATACAAGATTGTATTGCTTTGCAGAGAGGTAATGTGCCTTGTATTTTTTCTTCATGGAATTATTGCTAGAAACAACTTGTTTTTGGGTGAAAACGTTTGCTGGGAAGAATGGGTTGGTTGCACGCAGTTGTTTCCCATGCAAGGACATGCAAGTTTTAGCAGGGGAGATAATTACAGTTGTCAAGTATGATCTTTCTTCAGAATTGGGCTTGATTGGGATGGATTACAAATGATTTTTGTTAAATCATATTATTCACGAATTAAAATGCAACAGTGCAATTTTTTTTTTTTTTAAAAAATTTCTGCCTTAACTCAACTGATTTTACACTTAATTATTTTCACAGACGATAGAATCTAAATCTTGGAAAAAGTTTCGCATTTACAATGATTTTTGTCCAGAGATGTTTCAGCATGTTCATCAAATCCTTCAAAGTCTTCAGATTTCTGCTGGAAGAGGTAGATGGGAGAAACTGCACTACAGACAGAAAAAAAAAAATCTGTTGTTTACTTATCATTTATGCCATTAATAAATAATCAGCTGAATATTAAAAGTTGACATGTGCTAGATTTGCATGAGGCTGAGTCAGTAGAGCTGGATTTCCGGGCTCACTTTGGAAACTGAAAGATCCCCCCCACCTCTTTATTTTTTCTTATTTTTAGTAGAACTTTCATAAGTTGTAAAACACTTTTTATCTGTGTTGTGTGTCTGTATTTCTTCATAAATGAACCCGTGTTTCAGATGTCATGTTTCTGCTAAATATAACTGTAGATGCATAAGGCTGATTTGGGGAGGAGGTGGTGAATAGAAGGTTTGAAAGACTGATGTCATACTATTATCAATCATGTGCAGCTTTGCAGTTGATCCTGATACTCATGTCATCTCCTCTATGCATCAGAAATGTGTAATGTTAATCGAAAAAATTATAGATGTAGCTAGCTGGAAGAATTAAAAACAAAATGTGGAGGAAAATTCAATTTTTTTTAAAATTAGACTGCCATTAACACATGTGTGATGTAATATTCATCTGTGGATGGACCACATTCCATTCTGG
The DNA here is from genome assembly GCA_018389105.1 of Nautilus pompilius. Classification (NCBI taxonomy): domain Eukaryota; kingdom Metazoa; phylum Mollusca; class Cephalopoda; order Nautilida; family Nautilidae; genus Nautilus; species Nautilus pompilius. The sequence continues at coordinate 85,297 of JACATO010001119.1, forward strand.
TTCTGACCCAACCCAACCTGATCTTACCTTCAGCTGGATTTGTTTCTTCTTTTCTCTCTCGCTCTCTTAAACAAAGGGTGGATCACCCTGAACATTTGAATCTCAAACTGTTAATTACGATGGCTAAATTAAAAACTGAGTAAACCAGCAGCCTGCTAAATAAATTTTTTTAAAAAAAGTGTTTATTGGGATAACTTCCATTCAGGTTGTCTACTCTTAGAGTTTCCAAGTCTTTCTCAGTGGGTATTCACAAATTAAAGTTCGTACCCTGTGTAATTGTTTGAGGTAGCTGTTACCTCAGGCACTGGATATTAGAAACATATTCACTTTTTAACTACAGCAGAATCAATCCAGCAGTTAAGTATATTTTTTTTTAAAAGGGGGCAAATTGCATCATTAATCTGTCTGATTAGAATGATTTCTTGGAATAGCTGAGAACGGAAAGAATTCAAGACTTAGCCAACTACTGGAAGATATTTTTAGAAAAGGGAAAATCCTACTGCTAAACTAATGTTATGGCTGATCTGATGATGACAGTTGGGGTGGGGGAAATCACTTGAAACGTAGATTTGTGTTTGCTGCTGAAAGTAGCAGAAACACTAAGAAGAGTGAATGTAGCATCCACGAATTCCTGATGTCTGAGACTTTGATGCAGAGTGTTAACCATGAGTCTACACATTGCGAACACATGACCAGTAGAATGTTTCCTTTATATCTTGGGTGACTGACATTGGTCACGGCCCATTGACTTTCATTATTGAAAATACGGAAATCAGTCTTTTATTTCTAAATTATGTTGAATCCAATTTTTTACTTGACTATTTTTAATCTCCTGTTTGTGGCTCAAGCTGCAGGTGAGCATTGATTACGGAAAAAAAAACCTGTAAATTTATTATTATTATTATTATTATTATTATTATTATGCAGAATAAATCACATTCTACTTCACTTCATATACATTCCATCAGTTTTTTAAATGAAAGATTTTCTTATAAAGGAGAATTTTTTCTTTCTTTTGTATAGAATTGTTTTCAGATGTCACCTGTCAAGATTTAGACAGTAAAAGTGAGGCTGGCTGGCTGGCAAATATAATTTTGTAAAAAACAAATCTCTTGTTTTCTGAATTTACGAGAGTAGAAAGGACAAAACAATGGTAAGGTGATAACAATTAGAATTCATTACGATTATTGTTAGAAATGAAAACGAGAGACATTATTTAGAATTTTTTTTTTTTTTGTAATTCATGGTTCTTTGGGAAAAATGTGAAGTGAATTAGTTTAATCATTGAGAACTAAGAGGCTGTGGAAACCACACAGTCAACACGGAGGTGTCTCTTAGGAAAAACCAGAGCAGACTAGCTGGGTAGCTTATTAAATGTGAGCTGCAGGCATTCATGAACGTATTTGTAATGTCTTTGGCGTAGTTAAATCATTTCACTTTGACTGATAGCCATTAAAAACAAAAGAATGGAGGAAAATAGTAGATGGTCTTTGTTAAGTTTCTTCTTTTGTGGGGGAGGGGTTAGCAACCAGAAACTGGTCACAACTCGTGTTTGAATTCACCGAGTGAAGCCATATGACCTTTACATGTATCCGTTCAGGTTTGTGCTTGGCCCATAGCAGGTGTGGCAGTGCTCTGGAATTGCTTTGGTTTGGCTGCGTGGACTGGGAGGATACCAAAATTTATTAGCAGATTAAAATGAGCATTTTCAGCAAGAAAACGTCTGACCAAAATTCATAATCTTTACAGAAGTTGGAATTATGAAGAGATGGTAATAATCTACATATCAGTGGAAAAAATGCTAAATCCTTAATTAAGTGGGGCAGATTATCTTTCTGAAGAGAAAGCCTAGTTTGGAATCTGGCATTTTACTTTATAGCTCAGTGGAGCGTGGCTGGAGACAAAATGGGAGGAGGGTGGGACTCAAAACCTGGATCCCAGTGTGTTGTGTGCTTGTTAATGTGTGTCATTTGGAAATCACCCAGAATTGCTGTCCGTTCTCCCCCCCCCCCACCCCCGACTTTCCCATTCTGCTGGCTTTCAAACTTTGCACAATGTCTGCAATTAAAAGATAGCACAAATTACTCATTTAATTAGTCCAATTTTATTATTACAGTATTCAGTAAATTAAGAAAGAAATTTCAGAGTTATTGCTGAGCCTAATGAGCTGTGAATTATAACTCTGCTGGCCAATAGAACACAATTGGAGAACGTAGCTCATTGAATCTTAACAGGAGGAAAATCGGTGGCCAGCCCTGGTTGTATTGCCCGCGGGCAATATGAGTGATGCCACAAAGAGGGTGACCACTGGTTTTGTGCCAGAGCCAATCTCAAAAGGCTGACGGAAATATTAATAGTTGACCATCACCAGATTTCGATGACAAGGTTTAGTTTGTGGCCAAGGTAATCAGATGAATCTGATTAACTGTATTCAATCTTCGCAAGTTTGGTTCATGTACGGGCTGACATGGCAATATGCGTGGATGACACAAGTGCTCATAATCAGCGCAAGAATAGTTTCAATAGCCATCGTGAACACTGTCCTAGGTGTATTATAGATGGCTGAGGGTTCCTTTGTTAACCTTTCTTGTAGCAATTTTGTTTTTTTTAAAAATTCCAGTGATAGACCAAAAGATCAAAGCTGGAAATCAAATGTTTTTTTCCAAGTAAGTACATATACTTCAGAGCTCCATTGTCTGATGCTTTTTGGTGGTTTTCCCCTCAGTGAGAACTAATTCCATATTTAATTTAATTTTAATCCAGATTTTCGTTTAAATTTACCTTCTTTTTGACTTTATGAAAAGGTTTTCTTAACTTAAAGTGGGGCAATAAGTAAATTTTAATTAATATATGGTGTTTTGCATCTTTCATGAGTTTTAATGGCACTGTTTCACGAAGTCCTCATAATTATTTCAAGTCTGATTCTGTGATTCTTCATTGATCTCTTTAGGTGATATGATTTGCAAACCTATTTATCTGTTTGTCTCTTTCTTTTCTTGGACTCTTGATTTAGTTTCCTTGCCTGAATTAACTTCATATTTTAGTTAGCTGTAAGGGGTTGCTTTTTGTTTGTTTGCTTGCTTATTTTATTAATTAATTACTTTAAGGCAATTAATTGGGGCTAGGAAACCTTTTAGGGAGATGATCTATTTAGAAACATTTAATGTTTCGGTTTAACAAGCTCGCTGTTCAATAAATGAGAAAATTATAAAAGAAAGATTGATACACTGTTGAAAAATTCAATTTATCGATAAATAAAAGAAAGAACTATTAGTACATATGTTATAGATATTTATTGCTGTTGAAATGATGTATAAGAAGAGAGAACCGTGACTGAAGCATCAAATAAAAAATATCAACGTCTGGGTGGTGATAAAAGCCTAAAATGATGTTGAATGCTGATATGGTTATAATTTTCTAATTAATTCTTAGAATTGTTTCTAATTGGTAAAAGTTCCTGATTTTACTTCTGTTCTTTCCATTTTGACTTACTGGCGAAGCATTACTTTCACTTTATTCTGAATTCAGTAATTATGTATATATGTATATAATAAATTAAGATACAAAAGTTTTACCAGGCAGTTATGTTAATTTATTAAATAATCGTGGCAGATCTCATATTTAGTTATAATGGTAATGTTGTCCCTGCATTTTCTGGATATATATAAATGCAGTTAAATTTAGTTAACTTTATTTACATTGTAAACAAATAGACAATGAAAAAGAAAAGAAAAAAACAACAGAAACTCTATGATACTAAACTTTAAATTATGTATATTTATTTTAAGATATGGTATCTGCAGACTTTGGTAGTCAGATAATCTATAAATTCTGTACCTGTTCTTTTGGTGTCTGCCCGAAATATTATAACTTGTGTTTGTTTTTTAGAGGGATCTATGCTATTCTTCTAATTTGACTAGTGTTAGTCAACTAGAACTTTTGAAAACCAGCTAGATCCGGTCTAACATTTGATAAAATGAGTATAGTGTTTATTCCAGAAAATACAAGAAATATTTGTTTTTTTTTTTGTAATCTATATCCTTGATCCAACAATGGCTGGTGCCAACCAAATCCTTTCTCTCCAGTTGTGTCTTGTTTTGTTGCTCATGGGAGGTTAATGCCTATTTTATAAAGTAATGAAAGTTTTTACATACAGGGTGTCCCGAAAGGATGTAGACGAATATTCATATGCTACCATGCAAAGGCATTTTGTGTCTCAGCATATTAAAGCATGTTTCATTTGGAAGCTCACAGATGATGGTGTGGTTAAAAGCAAGAGCTCACTCCTGATGCTGTTTCAGTTTGTGGCAAAAATGTATGAGGATCTCTGGATGGAAACTTTACATGGAAGTGAATAGGATGTTATGCCCCCCCCCAAACCAGTTATGTCTGTAAACTCCAAAAATTCTGTTGGTAAATGTGGCAGTGCCTGCATGGATGTTAATGGCAGACATTTTGAATATCTGTTGTAGCGTAACATATTTGAGGTATCTGAAATGTAAAGTAAAAATTCTATCTAGCAATATGTCTTTGCTTACCAGGCTATAGAAGAGAAAAAAAAGCGTTATACGACTTTTTGGGACACCCTGTATTTGTAGGTGCACAAGAGCTTCTTTGTAAATGGACATATTGACCTCTGGTGGTCAGTATTCAGTTTGTAAGGTCACTACATTAGCATAAGAAAAAGAATTTTGAAAGAAACACCCCAAAAATCTCCCATCGTTACAGAAACTGCATTAAAGTATTTTTTAAAAAATATTCTTGGCAAGCCAGCACATGAATGATGTATTTTCAGAACACAGTCTGGCAGCATCATCTACAGTCTGATGGTCAGAATCTCTCCCCTGCTGCCACCATTTTTTTTTATCGATGTGAAAATACATAATTGGACTTTGTTTCCTCTCATATGCAGTTTAAAAAAATGTACACAAGAATTTTAAAATCATTCTGATATGAACAGTCCCTTCTCCTTTTCGTACATTTATTAATTGTTTCTAAATTCCATTTTAGACTGATAATGCTGGGATTTCCATTTCCTTGCAGTAATTAATATCTGCCAAAGAATAGCTTCTATCAATAATTAATCTTCCTTGGTAGGAATTTTAACTCAAATTTTAATTAATTAGTTTTATTTATTTATTTTTTTTTCCTCCATCTAATGGATTGTGAAACATTCATCAGTGGAAACCACAGAATGCAGTAAGGGTTTTTGGTTCTGGGTGAGTAAGCATCATCACAGCAGCCATGTTCCTGTAAAAGTGATTGCTGCATGGTGACTGACTATAGGATGGGAAACGCAAACTGCCAAGGCTGATCTTTCTTTAAACAAAGGGAGTGGAGAAACACGAGATCAATTAGCAAAGTAGCTTTGTCAATGTTAAGAAGGAATGATGTTTGATGAATTTTTCTTTAGAGAACCGTCGAGCTAGGTAGTGGATAGTCAATGCTACAACTATATGCCAACTCTCAGCCGAAAATGTAAAGAAAGTAAATTGGAATAACTCATTCCTGTTTTAGGTGTATGATGTTTTGCATATCGAGACCTCACTTGCTCAGACCTCCATAAATCATCAGGTTTCTCAAGTTGGTTTTAAGATAACTATACTTAAAAATAATACTTTCAGTAAATCGATGGGTATCTATAAACCTGCTGAAAGAGAGATCTGTAATGTAAATTGCTTAGCGGTAGTAAAGAAATGCTCTTGAGAGCAGATTGCATAGTTTGTGAACACAGACGAAAATAAAACAACAGGCACTGGGCGATATTATAAAGTAGCTTAGATGTTGGGGAAAAAACGATAGCAGTTAGAACCGGCATCATCTGATATTATGTAAGAAGTGAAGAAAATCCTACCCTGACAGAGCCAGGAGCTGGGGTTGCAATGGAGAGAAAATAAGTCCACAACCCCAGAAGAGATGAAGGTGGCAAATGGCATCAGTGTTCGGATATCACTGATTGTTATAGTTACGGTGTTCTGTAGCAGCTTTTCTTTTCATCATCTTGCATTCCGAATCTTAAAATATAGAAAATATTCTCTGTCTTTATCATTTTCCTAGTATTCGTATGTCAAGAAGTTATGATCATATCTCCAGACAGGGTACGATTTTCCTGGTGTTTGTTTAAAGGAGGGGTCAGACAGGAAGGTTTGTTTTGTTTGTTACGGGAAAGTGGAATTTTTGTTCATTTCTTCTTTTGTTCTTCTTCTTCTTCTTTTCCCTCCCGCTAAGATGGAATGATGTCTTTTACTCTCTCTCTCTCTCTCTCTTTTTTTCTTCTTTTCAATTCAATCAGTTATAGCTAATGTAAATTTTACCAAAATCTTGGTGGTCATCATAAAAAAACTCAGATGAGGAATCAGGATCTTCTTGAGTGGATGCGATCAGCTACAGATGACATGGTATTGCTGCATTTCTACGTCCTCGTGTTGAGTTCCTTTCCCGTCTTGAGTCATTTTATTCAAATATTGAGTCATTACAGACACTTATTAGATCCACTTTCGAGATGAAATCTAAAATAAATGGTCTATCATATTTGCTGCCAACTTTCATTTTCGTGAAATTCAATATTAAATTTTTCTTTTTCTTTTTTTTTCTATTTTTTTTCTATTTTCAATTAAAGACATCTTTTATATATTTGTACCATGTCAGATTGACTGTAGGGCGATGATGTTGATTTTGTACAAATGTTCATAAACCCTTCGGATATTCATATTGTTAAATCCAATACACTGAACTTAGCATACATCTGTTGTTGTTTTTTCTTCCTTTTTCAATAAACCCAGTTTATATGTGACTTTTGCTGTAGGCAAAACAATCTTTCCTGCTATTGCTAATATCTTCACGCAATGAAAGCCTTGATGATTAGTGGAATTCACAAACTGGAGCAAAATTTTAATTTTTTCTTTTTAAAAAAAGTAATATCCATATTAACGATTTGATTGAGTGTACAAGACCAGTTTGTTTTAAATTCTGATCTAATAATTAAATATATAGTTTTATTTCAAAATACCATTCACAAATCTGTATAAATAATTCTTAAGTTGGTTTGTTGATAAATATTCTATTTCTTGCCATGTGGAATATTTAAAATCCCTAATTAAAAATTGTAAGGAACCTACAGAATTAACTTTCTTTTCCCCGTGGGAGCGAAATAAACTGTATGTTGTACCCAAAGTGTAGCTTAGTTGTGACACTATTTTTGGTTATTAAAAGTTCTGGAAAAACAACAGAATTTCAAAGAGATTAGTGCAGAGAAAATGCTTGGACAAAAAAATAAAATACCTGTCATTTTAAGCAGATTTGCCATTATTATTATTATTATTATTATTATTATTATTATTATTATTATTATTATTAGTATTATTATTATTATTATTATTATTATTTAATTATTATTATTTAATTATGGTCGAATTTTAACTTTAATGTGAAGTCAGAATTTGAGTGTTAATAATTGACTTTTCAAAAATAAGCACTTAGTGCATTCTCCTGATAACTCAACTTTAGTTTTAAAATGCATAATGCTTTGAAAAATGGAAGCAGCATTATGACTAAAGGTTATCAGTGGAACGGTTTATGACATTGTTATGGAGATGAATGTTCTGGCTTTGATTTTGCATCTTTGAGTAGCCAGTATTTTGTCAGATGAAGAGTTTTGCATACATTTTGTTATCATTTTTATCTTATGATAATTTTGTTTGTTTGTGAGAGAGAGAGAGAGAGAGATGAAGACAGAGAGATGGGGAGAGAGAGAGAGAGACAGAGAGATGGGAGAGAGAGAGAGATGAGAGAGAGACAGAGAAGAGATGGGGAGAGAGAGAGAGAATAGAGATATAGAGAGAGAGAGAGATGAAGAGAGAGAGAGAGAGAGAGAGATGGGGAGAGATGAAGAGAGAGAAGAGAGAGAGATGGGGAGAGAGTGATGAAGAGAGCTCGAGCTGGGGTTTTTATTAAAAGTAATGAGTCCTAATTAATTACAGGAAAATCACTATTTGGACAAACTTGTAATTTTATTCATTTATTTGGGCATTGTTTTTTTGTTTTTTTTTAGATATTCCATCTTTAATTGTTGCATACCAATATAATCTGTTATTTGCACTTTATTTCCAGATATTGATGCCAATAATACGTTGCTTCATGTGTGTTTGATGTATATCTTCTGCCCCCTTTGTGTGGCTGCCCTCCTTTAATACACCCCATAGTAACTGTATTTGCATTCTGGTGTTGTCCATCCTTTGTGCAAGACCAGCACAATCAGCATGGCTTCAACCTATTGGAGTGGCTGCATTCCAAAACCTTGTTATTGGAGAAACTATCCTGTCATTTGATATAGTGTGTTGGATGAAACTTCTCTAACAGCTGGATGTGATGCAAGACTTGGACATGCTTTGGAGAACTATACAACAAATTGGAAAGCATTACTACTGTGTGGACCCTTAGCTCAGTTTACAGCCTGATGTCTGACAGTCTACTGAGAAAACCTAAAAGAAATAAGGGTTTGAATTAGTTTATCTACATGTCTTGTTGTCGGGTGTCAGTCTTTTGGTTTTTGGGTGGACTACCTACTTGAATTTGGATTGTCTTCAATGTCACTGTTTTACAGTTGAAATGTAGAGACCACTATTTAGCTCTTCCATAACTCATGCTGGACTCACCACATGCACTTAACAGTCATGCATGAATGATTTTAGGACTTACGCCCTTTTTCATGAGGAACTCAAGCATAGCTCTTTGTTGTATCACCGATTCATTGTAGACTTCATTTGCAAGAGCTACTGTGCTGCCACCTTTGAAGTAATAATGGTACTTCTGATCATGAGTAGAGATAGATAACCACATTCTGTGTGAATGAAATGACAGGTTTTTCTGAATAGTATTTTTCTTGTAATTAATTAGGGCTCATTACCTTCAATGGTTCTTGCAAATATTTCCTTCTATCTCTCTTTCACGTGCAGGAATTATGGACTCACTGATAAAACATTCTATATTTCATATAAAGCCAGTCTGTTAGTGCCTACACATGGTTACATGCTTTCTGTTACTTGTGGAATTCTTGTGGCATAACTAAGGTATTTGGTGCATTGTACCTTTTTAAGTTTAGTGACTACTTCTGTTGTACAATTTTTAAAAAGTATAGTGCGTCAGATGACTATTAGAAAATATATTAGTGACAACATGTTGCAGTAAGGTTGTTCAAGCTTACCATTGCTGCACCACTGCTGTTTCTCAAGATTATATGTGTTAATGATGTTTTGGCTGCTGCTCAAGCCAATCACATCCACTTCACTTCATCATCATCAGCCTGGAAGTACCTTCTTTATGGGTGTAAAAAGAAGTGGTAGGCAGGCACTGGAAGTAAGATACGGGTTTAAAATATTAACAATCCTCCATGGATGAGAAACATTGAAATGTGATAGGTTATTTGTCCACATGCTAACACTAATCTAACTGCTGTGGCACTGTGTATACATGTCTCACCTGGAGAAGATTTTTCTGCTTTGTTACTTTTTAAAAATTATCTTCCAAACATGCTTAAGAAGAATATCTTCTTTCACACCTGCTGATAAAGGAAGATTCTTGTACTTGTTGCTTATTTCTCCTACTACACCTGCTCGTACACTTTGTAATTAATTTTTAGAGCATGGTGCGAGGGACGTTAATTGAAATTAGGATTTGAAGTAAGTAACCTGGCTTTCCATTGTTTAAATTACTTTCAAAACAAAAAACACAAGGTAGGTGTCATTTACTCTGAACTCTCCAAAAATATTACAAACAGAATGTGAAGTCTCACACATTTTATTTACACTTGCCACTTTCATTCCATCTGTTTCCCCCTCCCTGGAGAGCTTTACTACTGACAATGGTGGGAGAGATGATGAAGTGAAGGTACTTGGTCTACAATAAAAGCGACTTGTAATGACCTCGCATTTACCTTGTTTTGACCCCAGGAAGCTAACCACAAAGACCACAGGTCATGACCCCACCACTCTTCAAGCTGTTTGATGACATCCTCATGTAAAATGTGCCCTAGCAAGATCTCCCTGCAGTAAGAATAATGTATACTGCCACACAAGGAATTATAAATCATGGTTTTCAAATGTCCATTTTACTTCTAGGGAGAAAGAAGTATCAGGTATCACAACTTCTTGTCTGCAATTTATGTTTGGCATTCTGTGGAAATGCTGATCAACAGTATTATCTTAAATAATAAAGAGCACTGTCTAAATGGAGACTCACATGCAAAACAAACCAAAGAAATATGTATATACGCTTACAATGCAAAATAGAGCAAACTGCTTCCAATAAATCAACTGATCAAGGCGCCATTGATGAATAGTTAAAAGCAAAAGTAGCAGAACCAGAGGGTTGGAGAATTACATAGTATTTAGTAGTTCCAAAGTTATTAGTATAAAGGCCAACTGTTATTTTGTCTTCTATGGCAAAACGCAGTGAGACATACACATTTAAACTAAATGGGTATTTAACTAATGCTGTATATTATGGTCCATAAATCTGTCCCACTGTATATATATTTTTTTGAAAGATTAGAGAATATTTTTATTCTGATATTTTGATATCTTTTGTATTATTATGTTCAAAGGAAACGTTAAAAAAATGAAAGTGAGTGGTCAAAAAATTCTGAGTCTTTTAATGAGGTAAAAGAGTTTCTTATTGTAGTATTCCAGGGAGGCGTAACAAGTACTATGCTATTATGGCTACACTGCAAACACCTTATTTGTTCATTTCCAAAGCTACTAAATATGTGTTAGTGGCTTAGTTTACTTTAGCTACTGCAAAAAGGCAGAGATAGCTATCATGGCTTATACAATGTTCAGAGAGGCGGGGGATTTTGAACTAGTTTTTCACTACCACTAGCAGCAACTATTACTGATAATATGCTAAAACTTTCACTTGCCAAAACAAAAGGCACCAAAAGTTAAATATAAGCATTTTATTTTATTTTATTTGCTAAAAGGATATTTTAAGCATTTTTCCTTGCGTTGTAAAAGTATCAAGTTAATGAGGACTGACCAGACTTATACAGTGGCAGCCAAAATTATTGCACTACCCCAAATAATTCTGATTTCCTAAATGCGTGTTCTTGGCTTGTGCAGTGTTTAAACATTTGTTGCTTTTTTTAAAATGTATTATTTGTTAAAATAGCATTCTTTAATCAAAAAAAAAAACATTTCATTGTGAAATTACTGATGTTTGTTGCTTTATTACTCTTTGGATGCATTTTATAAAAAATCTGCTTACCTTTATGATGTTGAAGGTCTTTTGGATATCAAAATAAATCTTAATTGGCTTTATTTAAAAAAAAAACGTTTTTACATCGCAATACTCTAAAATTCAATATTTTGTTTAATAATTTTGACTAGCATTGTGTATAATTATTATGTATTGATGTTTAAATAATAAATTATGTAGTTTTAGAATGTATATGTGAGAGTACTAAAACATGTGAAGACGACAAAGTCAAGGTAAAACTGGGTTTGCATCACGTGGTCAGTCAGACATACAAAATGTTGTACAATTAACTGTATAGATTTGAATTATCACTGTTTCATAATAATACAACCTGTATGTACATGGCATGGCAGTAAAATCTACCAATATGTGGAATTATTTTAGTGACCATAGGAACAAGGGAAAATGCTTGAATCAGAATGAGTTTGGCATGTTTAATTATTTAGTCTTTGAGAAAAAACAGCAGAATTTCAAAGACCGTAATGTAGCAAGTTCTGTAATAAGTCCTATATGGGAAAGACTTGTGTTTTAGGGAAGCTGGAAGTGTTGCCAGTTTTCCTTATTTGAGAAGGAAAATTAACAAGGAAACTGTCAACTTCCAGTCATAGCTTCAGCAAGTTGATCAGACATGCGCATTAGCAGAAATGGCACTTTTTTTGTCATCTGTCTTTAACATTTTAACACGATATGGAGTTAAAGCAGTCTAATGCAAAACTAGTGCATGGTTTCCTTGAAGACGATTGTGAATCTCAAGTAGAATTCTGTGAAATTTCGCTTGCTAAAATTGCCACTGACTCCAAATTGCAGGGAAGCATTTCGTGTAATGCTGAAAATTTTTCAAGCAATGGAAATACCAACAGAAATAATTTTGTCATATGAAGTTATGATTGTCCTTTTATTGAACTGCCCTAGCTTTGTAGTCAAGGCAGAAATCTGAAGTGGTAGTTTGGATTGGCCCTATTTTTCTTGAGCACAGGGTCATAGCTGGGTTGTACCTACAGATATTGCAACATACTGTGTTCAGAAATTCAGCATATTGACAATTTTGGTTCGTGCAAGATGGAGGGAAGAATTAGTCGTCTCTAAGATCTTATGTTTTAGAACCTTTAGACTTTTCCTTTTGGGGAATTATGAGGGAAAAGGGGATTGTGTTATCCGATACACACTGAAAAACATAACTGTAATAACAGGTGCTCTTTTCTTGGTGTAGCAGACGTCTACATTTTAGAATAAGTGTAGATTAAAATAATGCCAGACCCAACTACCTGTGTTGTTCCATTACTGAAATTGAGTATTTGAATATGTTTGGTTAATTATGGAACATAAAAGCTTTTAAGATTGTAACTCGCTCACTTTTTTAAAATTTATTTTTGTTTCTCAATTTATCATTTTCCTTTTCTAATTTTTAATGTTTTGGATTCTTTCTTTTTTGGAATTATTTAAAGAAAAAAATTACAAGAACAAAAAAATACCTATAATTTGAAACAGATTGGGGCAAGAACAGTCTAACATATGCAACTTCGCACACACACACACACAAAAAAAAAAAAAAAAAAGAACAGATTCTTGAATGGCTGACTGGTTTATTTTATATTATAGATGTTTATGCTGACTGGTTTTGGTAAAGTAAACATCCCTTTTACACCAGCCAAGCTATAATTTAGTACAGATTTAAAAAATGATAATAAAAATGCCTTTAACATTAATTCAGAATTCAGGTCCTACAGTAGTTTGTTTTTCTATTTTGAATTCAGCAAAGCATAATATTAGGAGAGGTGAAGAAGCAAAGCTGTCAGGCAATGTTATGGCAGACAAATCTGGAAATATCCTGTTATTGTTTTCCACTTCCTGTTATTGTCAGGAGCAAGTGAGAATTGAGGATTACGTGAGTATGGGAACAACTAACAGATATTCCTGCACTGAGAGGGGCAAGTGGCAGAGTTGTAGAATTAGCAGTATAATTAAACCTTCAATTTTCTGACTGGAGCAATCAGTGCTGACTTTATAATATCCCATATCTTGGCGGGCTTCTTGCAGTGGAAACGAGATAACAGTAGAAAGCATGAATTTTCCTTCAAGGGGGAAAATAATGCCACTTAGAAAGGTAACTGTGATAATAACAATAAAGCGGGTTCTCCCATTACGCATATTTAATAAAACAAATACAAATCAAACCCCCCTCCCTTTTTGCTCGCTTGTTTTAAGAGAATCTTTGGTGAAATCGTAATTTAAGAACACTGAATAACATCCAGAACTGGTTATATTAGCTAAAAGATCATGTGGACAAATTAAAGTCTCAGTGAATTTGGCAAACGTGCGTATGAGGCAGTGCTATCTCACACACACACACACACACATATGACTGGAGATTTTTGATTAACAACAAGTGGTCAACTATTGGTCTTGGTCTCATTGTCAGTGGTAAAATGGTGACATTTTAAATACGTTATCTAGACTAGTGCAGACATTATAACTGATGAAGTTGTGATCTTGCTATTGCTTTGTTACCAAAACATTCTTGTTTTTGTTATTGCAATTGTTTAATGCACCTACAGTTTCTCTTTAAGGCTTCAGAAGGACGGGTGTGCAGTTTGTTATAATTCTAGTTCCGCTTATATAAAAATGTCAATGTTTATTTTCGTGAATATTCAGTTTAAATTAATTTAACGCGCATTATATTGTCATCTTTTAGAATTTTAAAATTAATCCATGTCCTGAGTGAAGAAATTGACCAAGAAAGTAAATAAAAGCTGCTAGAAAGGCATTGTATTCAAATGTAATTAGCTGTTCTCTTATGTGAATAAGACATAGGGCAGTCATCTTCAGATATTGTCTCGTGTTCTCTGACTCTGGACCAAAATCTAAAAATGCCTGTCGTTGGTCAGGGGGAATAGAACTAAAAAGAAACTCTGCAAGTGACGGGCAAAACTGATGGACGGAGCTGAACTCCAGGACACGGTGTCCAGCTCAAACCATTCTCGCCCTGCTTATCAGTTCTCCAAGACATTCAATCAGGTTCCCTTTCGTAGATTGCATAAAATTATTTACCTTTCTACTTATGGGAAGTGTTTTAAATGTGCACAAACACTTTTGGCTATATACAGGTTTTCTCCTCTTGTGGCTAGCTTAGCTGTTTCTTGGAATGGATCACAGGTGACCATGGCCTTATTTAGTTTCTTTGGTGACAATTAAATTAAACCTGTTGTAAGGGAGATAATCTATGGAAATGAAACCTTTACATAGTCCTTATTTTTGCTTGAAGGATACAGTTATTGGGGAGGTATGAAAAAATGTAAGCATTGCAAAGATGAAAGTTGATTATAACCAGTGAACACTGGAACCAGGTTATCTGTATAATAAAGGTGCTGTTGCTCTAAGGAAAATAGAGCCACTAGTTTATGCAAAAATCAATATAATGCATTTGTATTATAATGGTAGTGCTAAGTTTAGCACTTGCTAATGTGCAGTCTGAAATTCAGGTGAGATGCATTATTGATGTTATTAACAATGAGATGTATCTTGCCTTTGTCTGGCAATTAACCTGACTGATAGGTATAGAGAAAGGTTTGCCATTTGCCTATTATTACTTTGGTTTAGTAAATGTATGTTCTCTTAGTTGAACAAAAACATTACAAACTGGCTCCAGTGTTCCATATCAAGCAGCAGCTTCTGGTAGTAATTCATGTATATATATATATATATGTAGTATTGGAAATAATGATGAAAATACAAAAAAAAACTGGGCATGAAATACAAATAACACTCGATAGAATCAAATCCCAAGTTTAATATTAAATTCTCCATAGTATAGTCCTGTGTTTATATAGTACACTACGATGGGCTGTCGTGCAAGCGATCAGAAAGTCACACCTGCGAAAGGTCTATAGAAGTATAGGCAGTGTGTGGTAAATACCAAGACTCATAGGAAGGAAATATCACCTGACAAGCATATAGAAATCAGGGTTGCAGCTAGCAGTGATTTTTTTCAGCCTGACTTCATGCTCAGAAGGAGCTGTATGCAGGATTTCTAAGGAGGATACATAGAACTGGTACTGATGGCAACAGACACATTGAAGAAGAAAGCCCAAACTCTGCAAAAGTGATGTTAAGTATCCGAGGGTAGGTACGCTAGTGGAGGTTTTGCACTTGACCAAAATGCAAGTACATTTCTTCAAGAAGGGTTAGGTTATACATTAGAGCAAAGTGACTTCTATGGATGTATAGCTGCTCGAAAACCTTTACTGAGGAGAGGCAATCTAACAACAAGGCTGGAGAAATGAAAGAGTGGGATGGGATAACAGTCCTTGAAGAAGGTGCTCATTACAAATGAATCCAAGTTTGAACTGCTTGGCAATAATCCATAGCAGTTAGTTCAAAGGCAGACTGGGAAGCAGTACAATAGCTACAGTGAAATATGGTGGTGGATCAATATGGCCGTCCTGTCCGGCTGTGTTTCATCAAAGCATTGGAGATTTGTATAGAATTGGAAGGTATACTGACTGGTTTTCACCCATCATCATATTCTTTCTGGAAGACATTTCTTTTAGTGGGGGGGGGATTCATCTTCCAACATGACTCTTACCCCAAATATATAGCCATTGTGATGAAAAACTATATAGGATGTAAGGAGGCTGATGGAACAGTCACAAAGATGCCTTGGTCTGCACAGTGTCCTGCTACGAACATCATTGAGTCTGTATGGCTGCCAAGAAAGTAAAATGGTAACCAGTCACCTTGGATGAATTTTGAGAAGTGTTACAAGATGTTTGGAACAACATTCCTCAGTCTTACATTGGTATCTTGTATAGGAGCATTGAAAGCAAGGTTTTCATGCATTGTGCAACGTATCCATCTTGTGTATTTTCTGTAATATTGCATTACATATTACATTATGTCTTTCAGTTGCAATTACTCATCATTTTGCTTGTGTTTCCATAATTATTTTCCAAATGCTGTATATTTTTAAAATTATCTTCAGACAAAAGTTTTAGTGAATTGAAATTCCTTCCTGTTTGTTCACGTTTTCAAAATGGAAATCAAAATTGCTTACTACAGGAAGTATGTGCAAAAGCAGTATGTAAATAAATAAATAAACGTTAATAGGATATAAGGCAGAAGAAGAGTTGCAGATTGATTTTAAATGAACAATACTTAAATCTACCCATTTGGAAAGTTGTTCTTAGTGTTAAGATAAAGATAAGAAAGCAGAATATAAAAATAATGTCATATGTATCTAATATGAAATAGCTCAAATGGTTCTTGAGACAAGAATGGAAAGCTTTGTTGACGAATTGTTTATAAAACTCTAGGGTTATTCTGAGACTTCCAACCATTTCATTAGCAGTGTTTGAGGTGGCAAATGACCCTAAAAGATGGTACATTTTGTGATGTTAGTAATTTCCCCACAAATCTTTTCTAAACCATGTATAAATCTAATACATATTTTGAAGTGTTTGTACTTTTTTCTGTTACCCTTTCATGGCTGAACCGCAGCAGCTTAGAGGCCCCCAAATTTTGGTTGTAGGTACCTCAGAATCTGGGCGAGGTTTTAAGCCACTGCATGTTGGCCTGACACATTTCCAGGTACCCAGCTAGTGTGAGTATAAATCCGAGAACAGAATCTTTGGGTATGTACTGAGGACTTGGGGAATTTCATATAAGAGTACCATCCGTAACAACTTTTGATGCGATTATCTTTTTGCTCATCAGAACCTAACAAAAGGAAATGCGTATTTATTAAAGTTTTTTTTAGATAAGTACTCTTTTCCTTTCGTTGTTTAGATATCTGCTTTACTAAAATATTCTAGTCCATGCCACGTATGATATTCTGCAGTAAACAAAGGCATATTGAGCACTACTCGGGTAGAAAACTGTTTATAGTAAAATATATTTACACATCTATGATCATTAGATTTGATAGCTTGAAATGAGATAACAGCAAGTAAAAATGCTCACCTTTGAAGCAAAAGGAAATTGTTTTTAAACTGGTACAGTGCTTGAGGGGGGGTGGGCCTGAAGCTGTGACTATTATATAGGTAAACAAAAGAAATTAATGTCTATTCAGAGAATACGCTAACCATTGCACGTTAGCATTAAACCAAACAACGAAATAGGGTGAATGGATGTTAAGTATACAGGGTTATTCAAAAAGAATGAACCGATTTCATTACGCAATATTTTAATAAGGAAAAGCAGTAGAAAACTCCAGCTAAGTCACAGGTATTCTACTGACAATCAAGTTTTATCTCCTGTCTTACAAGTGTTCGATGTGGCCACCACCTGCAGCACGGGCAACATCAGTGCGATAGGAGAATTCCTCCCAGACGCGTATCAGCATTATCATGATCCATTGAGTTGATCGCTGTTTAAGGTCATCGAGGTTAGCGGGTAGCGTGGATCATAAACGCGATCTTTTACATATCCCCATAAGAAAAAAATCACGCTGCACCATGACAACTGATTTTGTTTTCGCAAACTCAAGAACGCAGAACGCCTTTTGCTGAGGACTCGCCATTCTGAGGGTAAACAAACAACTGAACGTTGCCAGAGGAACGACGTGACCACAGTGCCCCCCTGTGGCAGCCAATCAAAACTTAGAAAACTCCTCTTTCAAATGGTCACTGACTCATTCCACGACGATGCTTGAGAACTAAAGTAATGCATCATGAAATCGGTTCATTCTTTTTGTATATATATATATATATAGGGACTTCATCTTTACTCTGTTGAAATCTGACACTTTCATCAGAGTTTTACATAAAGAAACAGGCAATCTGCATCATTTGCTTCATGGTCCTTTGGGAAAAGTATACATATATATACATACATGGGGAATGATTTCTTTTTCTGACAAAATGATAACTTATGTGCCATGATAACCACATGTACAGCATTGATTAAATAAAGATGATGCTACTTATGTTGCCACTGAATTTTTAAAATGGCTACTCTCCTCGTTATTGTCTATGCAACTGAGAGGAAGAACTCAAATACAAAATGATAGCCTTAATCCAGCAGGTACCGGAGCACATGGATGCCAGATTAGGTAATGTGGTGGTTTAGTTAGGTAAATTATGCCTCTTATTTTATGATTATGATACAGGAAATTGCAATAGCAGTGTAGCGGACAGCGACTTTCCTCGTGTACAGTACCAATAGGACTGAACAGAATGGCTGTACCAAAGGGGGGGGGGCTCTCTCTCTCTCTCTCCCCCTCATCATTCCATGGCTGGTTGGAAGGCTATTCTGTGAAAACATTGTAAAATAGTTTAAAGGAACGAATGTTTATTAGAGAAATAAGTTATACAAAATGTTTACACAGAGCATTAATTGTCCAAAACATGCATTGGACAGAGGTGACTGGTTCATACCAGCTCAGTTCAGTGCCAGACCACAGGGTGCTGGATTAAATCAGTTTTCAACTGTACCGAGATTTTTTGTTGTTGTTGCTCTCTCTCTCTTCCCTATTCGCATTAAAATTGTTTATTTGTACCACTATCAGATAAATAAGTTATCAGTTTATCTTTCAAATTCATTGAACCTGGAAAACTAAGATGGAGGATCATTTACCAGGTGGTGAGATCAGACAGACGAACTGACAAATCATTCATATTGGGAATTTGGCAATTTCAAAAATTCCAGCCAGTGTATCAATAAACAGGTGTGTTTTAGATGGGTCCTGAACCTTCCACCATTATGAAGCATAGCATGGGTGCAGGCAGCTTGATAATCCTGAATATCACACTTTGCAGATAGACCACTTTAGGGTAACATTCATTGTTTTGGCAGTGGTTGGTTCAGTTCTCACCTTGGACTCAGGTAAGTTTGTTAGAGTTGTTAATATTATTACTATTTTAGACTGACTCTGCTTCCCTGTTTAAGTTCGATGGTCTTGTAGTCTTTTTAGGGTGTTTCCTTCATGTTTGACTTAGAAATAAAATGTATTGTTTGGTGTCGGTAGGATCTGAAATTACTGTACTGTGATGGAGGTATCGCGTCTCTTGAAGATGAAATAGCACAAAGTTTCATGACAACTATTTTTGTTGGAAAATAAAAGCATAAGAATGAAATACGATATTCATAAGGTTTTTCTCTCGTTTTTGTTTACTGCCTAAGAAATATGTAGATAAGGGATGTAATGTTTGCAGTTAATATGCCATTGTGTTTTTTTTGTTTTTTTTTTAAATGGCTAAATGACTGGGAACAAGTGCTTTGGCCAAGTGAAATGGATGGACATTTATCCTCCTATGATTTGTGTTTCTGTCATCTATCCCAAGGCAAAGCTAAACAAGACAGTGATTGTGATTACTGCTATAAAACACTCTTACTTTGCTTTCAACGAAACAAACAAAGCAATTACTGGCATGTGTGTTCTTAATTAGCCTACATAATGAGACTTTGATGTGTTAGTGCCACAAGTACCTGGTACCTGCTTTTAGCAAAACATATAACTTTGAGGTCCCTTCGATTAGGCTATCCATTATACACGCAGAATGTCTCTTAAGTTCACCAGTTTTTAAACACAGGCACTAAAAGCTATATTTTAGGTTATTTTCACCAGACTCAAACATAATGAGGAAGTTGCATATTTTATCATAAATATGATCTATGTCAAGCCTTGGAAAGGATTTCTCTTGATTGGTCAAGGGTTAGGGAACAACCTCAAAATGTAAGAACACCAAACCTTGACATTTTTGTTTTATTATATTTTCTTGTTAAAAACTGTTCAGTTTTTTTGCCTATTACAAAAATACATCACATGGCCACCCTGAGAGTATAATACTCAGCTCAGGTTCATAACTCTTCAGGTTTTCAGCTAAGTTTGATTATTCTGTACCTGCGACTTACTGGTGATTTATTACGTCCTCCGTCTAACTGATTAGGTTCTTGATCCTTATCTTCCATAACCACTGACTTTGGCAAGAAATGATTTAAACGCGTCTAATGTTCTGCAGAGCTAAACATCTGATTGTTTCCCACCTCAGGAATTAGGGTGTTGGAGAAGGGGTTAGGTCCACTATTTGAGCCGTACGATCTTGGTCTAAAACCCAGAGAAATTCTATTTGTGATAAAACAGTCATATAAATATAACAATTTCTAAGATTCTTTTCTTAAATTTAACTGTATCCGGACGTCCATATGCTTGCCTATAATAATTTTATAAGCCCTAATATCTTTTTTTGTTGTTGTTGCAGGAGTTCGTTAATTTTGAAAAACAAAAACCAAAGTATCTTTTTATCTGTAGCGTGTAGTTGTCGCTGTTGACCGAGAGACTGATCATTACTCTTCTACTCCCATAAACAGCCTGTAAACCTAATACAGGTGTTTCAACAAGTTCCGGACTCTCGAGTAACTGATATTCTGCTATTTCAGTTATTCAGTTTTGATGATGATGTTTCAGCAAATTCTTTGTTTTTGTAAAAAAAAAAATAAGAAAGCTGGGATAACCTTTCCGTTTTATTCTTGTAACCGAAACTACAGAAAATTCTGGAGATGCAGGGGTTATAGTGAAAACGATTGTGTGATGGTACAGAGGAACAAAAAAACCTGACATACTCTCTCTTTCTCTAAACCTATGTACACTAAAAATGCATGAGTAGTTGCTTATTTTGCAATCTGGTTGACGTATTATATATTTTTTTTAAATGTAATGGATTTTTTGCAAGAGGTGTTATGCTAACGTTCGGCACTGATGCGTTTTGTCAGGCACACGTGAAGTTTGCATGCTGAAGTGGAGGAGACAGGGACGCATCTTTTCTCTTGATAACTTTGGTGAGAATTCCATGAAACTCAAGCCTGTCGCATTGAGAGAGAGATGTAGAGAGAGAGAGGTGGGGGGGGGGAGAGAGAGAGAGATGTAGAGAGGGAGAGGGGAGATGTAGAGAGAGAGACAGACAGAGACAGGGAGAGATGTAGAGAGAGAGACAGAGGTAGAGGAGGGGAGAGAGATGTAGAGAGAGAGACAGACAGAGACAGGTAGAGTAGAGAGAGAGAGGTGGGGGGAGAGAGATGTAGAGAGAGGGAGAGAGAGAGATGTTAGGGAGAGAGACAGATGTAGAGGGAGTGGGAGAGAGGATGATGTAGAGGAGAGACAGACAGAGACAGGAGAGATGTAGAGAGAGAGAGGTGGGGGGAGAGATATGTAGAGAGAGGAGAGAGAAGAGAGAGGGAGAGAGAGAGACAGACAGAGACAGGGAGAGATGTAGAGAGAGAGACAGATTAGAGGAGGGGAGAGAGATGTAGAGAGGGAGACAGGAGAGAACAGGGAGAGATGTAGAGGGAGGGGAGGAGAGATGTAGAGAGAGAGACAGATGTAGAAGGAGGGGGAGAGAGATGTAGAGAGGGAGACAGACAGAGACAGGGAGAGATGTAGAGGGAGGGGAGAGAGATGTAGAGAGAGAGAGAGAGAGAGGAGAGGTAGAGTGATGAGAGAGATATAGAGAAGAGGGAGAGAGAGAGATGGAGAAAGAGAGAGAGATGTAGAGAGAGAGGGAGAGCAGTTTTTTAAAACTTGGCTGGTTTGTTTGGGAAAAGACAACTTGAATAAAAATCTCATTTAAGCTGGTGTAAAGTTTTAGTGTGATTCACTTTAGTAAAAACTTTATTTATTTTGGACGTGGCCATTTTTTTGTGTCTCATTTAAAACCCAAGGTTTTTTGTTGCATTTTTTTATCAATTGTGAAGCTTCTTTAATAACAGCAGATGGATCATTATTTCATTCAGGTACAATTCTGACAGCTGTTATTATGTAACATTGTCTATGGTGCGTGGTGTCGGCTCAATTTACTAAATAGAAGTATGGATTTAATATCGCCTACAATCCAAATTTTGCCCGAAAGGATTTTTTTCTCCCCTCCATAACGAAAGCAGACACAAAGAATATAACGTAAAGAAACTGCATTGTGCCGGTGCAACTGTGCTAAGCTGGAGGGATTATAGACTGGGAGAGTAAGAATGCTGCCCTTGGGTCATGAACCTGAAAGGACTTAACTAGCTGGGAAGAAAACCCCAACCAGCTTCCCTGTCTTCTTTTTCTGTAATATCTTCAGGATTGGGTGGATGGGGAGAGAGAGAGAGAGAGAGACTGGATGGGGAGGGGACTTTCAAGCTATTCATTTTTGATAATCTTTGAGATGAGAATAGAATTTCAGTTCCTCCAGGGTTGCTTCCTACTGCAAGAATGGGGGATAACTCAAAGTTTAATGGAGATGATCAAACCTTTATCTAAAGACTTTAACTCATTAGGACCATGACCGCATCCCCGGGGCAAAGCCGGTGGGCATAAGAATGATGTGGCAGTCGCAACTGTTGTAAATGAATAACAGCACATTCTTTTTTCTTTATGTTGTATTATAATTTTTTGTTGTTGTTGTTTTTTTTTGCTGCGCTTTAGCCCGAGGTGTTTCAAGCCACTGTTCCCCAGTTTTATGCTGGTGATATTTTAAACAGCATAGGCTGGTAATCAGCTGTAGCCTACTGCTGAAATTAACTTCAGTCTTATGCATGTTGACATTAAAGAATTGGCTATGATAAACGAACAGATGGCATTGACATGGCTGGTGTGTTGACTAATGCTACACTTCACAAGAACTGCACTCCAAGATTACAAGCTAATGGCCATGTCAGTCCAATTAATAGCAAGGGTGCTCTTTATCATAGATACATTGATGGAGTTTGTTGAATTATTATGCACTGATATATGGGGATTTTGTGCTTGAAGTTCATGAATTAGACACTTTGCCGTAGTCTTCGGTGTTCAAGCTGATTGTGAAATATGACTGCAAGGTGCACACATCATTGACATTTTTACAGGCTTAATGTCAGAATTTATAGAAGGAAAAAGAAACAGTCAGAAAACACATTTGAATATAAATAAATGTGAGATGATCTTGAATTGCCAAATTTTGCTTCACAGGGTTGTTAAAAGTTGATTTGTCATTACATACGGGCCAAATTATTTCAACAGCCTTTTAAATGCAATCCTGAACAACTACTAGGGTAGAAATAAGTTGCCAAAGAGGATGTAGATGCTTATCCAAGTTTATTTTGCATAACCTTATGAGAAAATATCAGTCTGCCCCATAGTAAACTCTGGTTCGTGTTTTTTTGTTTGTTTGTTTGATAGTTTCTCTGCATCTGAAAAATAATCTGGTCTCAATATACTTTTGTGCACTGCACTGAAAATCAACTATATAAGTAACCATAGACTTAAAAGAAAAACAATTTTTGGTCATCTGTGTCTCACTTCAATCAGATACTGAAGAGGGAAGGCTGATGCAAGATTTCATAAATTGAGGAAGGTTGGGTGCCAGGGTAGGTGGAGAGAGAGAGAGAGATCTTAGATACCTTCAAGCACATATACTAATTGCCAGATTTGAATATAATGTATATAAAGTTGTGGATTAATTTGTACATTCCCCGTTGCCTTATTAGTGTTAACTGAAGTGACCGATGAACACATTTCAGCGATCTTTCGCTTTTGCCATCATCAGGGTTTAGTTTGAGAAGAGGTGCAAAATACTTTCTTTCGGGGCTGAACCATAATGAAGGTAACAGGAAAGGATCTCTGAAATGTAGGTTTATCAGTTAGTCCATTTGTAACTAATAAAGTGATGGAAGAAGCTTAAACTAATACTCTGCTTTCTGTAAGTAACAGGCCCAATAACTTTTCATTTTTATGTGACATACATGATGCCACTCAATCGGTGTCTGGGGCTGAGACTCTTATAGTTTGGCAACATACATGGGCAGCAACATTGATACAGTTAGTTACCCAGTGTCAGATGATGGACAACCTGGCCAGTGCTGTACCATGGTAATTCCACGCCTGCTTGGTTTTGTGGTCTGCTTGTATTTTTTAAGTTAGGTCTTCTACAATTAAAATTAATTAATCAACGTGTATATTAAAACTGCTGCTCATATCATGATGAGGATGTGTTTGTAGGAGCAGGCAGCCTTTAAAATACTAGGACTGTTTAGCTTCTGAAAACCATAGCCCAAATCTTAATACGGACATTGCAGTAGAAACGTTTGTCTATACTATTGGCCATCCCCCTTTTCTTTTTTTTATAGAGTTTTACCCCTATCCTGCCTATTGCATACTGATTTCTGGAAATTAGTTTTAATCGGTTTAGCTAAGATGTCATCGGTCCCTGCAGTGCGATAGCAGAGAGTTTTGGGGATCACTTCATTGATGACCAGTTTATCAGAAACCGGAGTGTCCCCAGCTTTGAGAGAGAGAGAGAGAGAGAGAGAGAGAGAGAGGACGTTAGTACACGGAGAGATATGACGTCAGTACAGAGAGAGAGAGAGAGAGAGATGACGTTAGTACACGGAGAGATATGACGTCAGTACAGAGAGAGAGAGAGATGACGTTAGTACACGGAGAGATATGATGTCAGTACAGAGAGAGAGAGAGATGACGTTAGTACACGGAGAGATATGACGTCAGTACAGAGAGAGAGAGAGAGAGATGACGTTAGTACACGGAGAGATATGACGTCAGTACAGAGAGAGAGAGAGAGAGAGATGACGTTAGTACACGGAGAGATATGACGTCAGTACAGAGAGAGAGAGAGAGCACTTTCTCCTTTGATTCCAAGATTGCGCATTTGAGCTTCAGCTTTGTGTGGAGATGGGGGAAGGAACCATTGAAGAACAACAGTTCACAGAAAATGAACTTACTTTCAGGTTTAAACCATTGCGTGTCACGATCTATCATGGGGCCCAGTTGTATTGCTGAACAATGTTGTTAACAAGTTTCGGTAGTGAACAAAAGTAGTATAACCTAAGGAAAAAAATAATATATTTCTAAATTTCAAGATTGTTAATCTTTTATCTAGAAACCGAATCCATGTTCACATCAGATATCAGGAGAGGTGTCTGTCTGCTTATTGAATTTTTTTAAAATAATTTTATTGCAAAATATCTGATGTTAAATAGCCAACCAGACACCGAGTGCTAATGGCGTTGGCATTAACTAGGTTTCAGCCTCTATGGCTATGTACTTAAAGGGCATAAGTGCTTAATGGGAAATGATGTAGCAAGACCATAGACTGTTTGTAGATAATATTCTGCCTTACAACTTTTCTGAAACACGCACTTAATAGTTCTTCAAAAATATCATTACCAATGCTTAAAATCACAAAAGTCAAGCATTTGTGATACATTATGTTTTAGCTTGGATGTATGTACCGTAAGTGTGAAGGAATGGTGGAAGATTTTCAGATGGTAGGGAATTGTTCTGCACTCAACAATTTTAGAACTCCACAGAATTTCTATAGTAGATAAAAGCCAGAAACAAGTTTTAGTGGAATCCGCGGATGACATGACAAGAACAAAGCTTGGGCTTCGGTCATGTCGTGATTTTTTGTATTATTTACATGATTCATCAGATCTGTGAACCAATTATAGTATTTATTTATTTATTTTAAAGTGAAAATCCATTTTTGAAATTTGTAAATGGCTATTGGAGAATTTATGGATATACCTGTATAACTTGCTATATTGGTAGAGTGATTAATTTGATGATTAACATATTTTAGGTGCAAATGTTATCATGCAGCATGGCAGCAATCCAACATACAAATCATTAATTTTGTTAATAGGGGTAGTATTAATCATTTAGAGAATTGTTTGATGGTAATTTTCCTTTTCTTGGGGCCCCCTGCACTGAACCTTGATGGCTTTTTGCTTGCCTTACCTGCTTAAGATAGTATTTGCAAGATAAAGAAGAGGATAAAACTGTGAATGTAATTGAGGAGCCAGCACAAAATTCTGACATGAACATCATTGAGGAAATATGGTGGCATTGTTGTTTCTGTCGATGTTTGCCAACATCTACAAGGCAGAAAACCATGACGACGGAGTGCAGTACTCTTGTTATCTGCTAGGGAACGTTGGTTGCCAGTCCCACATCATCATGTAGGGCCTGAGACTCCTGACTTTGGTATGGAAATCCCTACTAGAGGTCTTTATTTTTACATGTGGGAGAAAACCAGAGTATCCTAAGGAAAATCACATGGTCTCCTGGAGAAGAAAAGGGAAAAGAGAGCATGCTGGGAAGGCTTGCCAAACTCAGCCAGTCTCATGGAAAGTGAAAGTGTACCTTTGATCAGACCAGTCGACTATCACACCCACTATATATGCTAGTGTGTGAACCAGCAAATATTAGAATATTGTTCAGCGTGTTTTACAGTTTTATATCAGATTTTTCTGTTTTTTAAATGCAATTATTAGAGTATGGGTGAAGGAGATAAAACACTCAGCCAACTATAGGGGTTTAGAACCATAAGATGACGTCTTTCATATTTTTCTGTTATATAAAAGCCATATAAAGTAAAAAATGAATTTTTATCCAGTAATGGTATTGGCATTTGTAGCTTTATGTCCTGGTACCTGCTTTGCCCATTAGAATGATGTAGCTATATTTGTGCCAACCAGACACAACCAAGGCTGTAAAAGGATAACACTACCTGTAAGAGTACATTATCACTTATGATTGGGTAGGGTCACTTGTAAAAGCAGGCAGAGGTCCATGTTGAGTGCATAGCCATTAAAAGCTTTCTTTACCAAGCAGTGGTAGGTTTGCTCCGTAGCCTGGAGGTGTGAACCAAGGAACTTAGGGAGAATGGAAGCTACACACAAAAGTGTTTAGACTTGAAAATTACCAGTTTGGTAGACTCTCAGATTGGTTTTAGACAGCAGGAGGTTTATAAACAGAACTGTCTTATGACAATAATAATAATAATAATAATAATAATAATAATAAATCAGTTATTCTTTTGATTTAATTTAATGCAATATGCATTTTGGTTTAGTTTTCAGTAAATCTAAATGTTTCTGTTGTGGTTGTGTTGGAAGCAGCAATAGTGGAAAAGAGGCAGGCAGTCTTATGGGGTGAGGAGAGATAACGGGATGCTTGAATTCATGAACCAGTTACAAGGAGAATATTTGGATCCATCTGAACTGGCTGACCTCGTCGATGATTCTGGTATCAGTTATAGCATTATGTAAGATAGATAGATAGATAGATAGATAGAACAGCTTTAGGAATCTCTAATGGAATATAGTAGATAGTGAATACATACCAAAGCTTTCTGAAAAAAATAATCGATAAAGCAAAGGGATGCTATGTTGATGAGCTTGAGAAACACTGGCACTAAGATGCAGTCGCCATGTCTTATTTATTGTACCACATGAAAAGATGATTAGAAGAAACAAACCACAATGACATTTCATAATTATATTTCATTATTTGTAAAAAGAAAATTACTTTGTCTTAAAAAATGAAATAAACTCTTGATATTCTAAAGTTTAATTATTATGAACATCTTTATTTTTCCTGCTGAGGCCCCATGACAGAGAATTAAGTAAAGGTACATTTTATCTAATGGCCACAGTGCTACCTGGACCTGATTTTTATCATTCTCTTCGCTTGTGCAAATCCTGTTTTATATGTTTGGCTGCTGCACTGGAAAACACATCCTCCATTGATTAATACCTTCTCCAAGGACCAAGATACATAGTCTGGAAATTTTACTATAAATTAAATGTTAAAAAAATATTAAAAAATAAACTTGTTTTCTTGTTGTCTGGGAAATGTAAACAGTTAAGATTGAACTCCATCCTAGGATAGGGTACACTTCACTGCCAAGCTGTTAATGGGGTAATTCTTGTGTTCTCAGTATTATTGCGTTTTAGATCTCTGCAAAACAAATGAGGTTACTTTGTTGTTAATAGATTCAGTGTATAAAATAAAAACTTTTTCAGCATAAAACTGATTATATGTATTTAAAAATTTGGCACCCTGAAAATTTAGTAATCAGGGGGTTGGTAGGCCCCTCGAAAACAAGAACAAAAAGGGAAGATAGGCTTTTAGTTATCATCTACTAAGAATGGTTGTAATCCTACTTCATTGGAACAAAAGAAATATTAGGTAAAACTTCATTAAAAATGGTAAAATAGTTAATTAAAAGAACCGATGCCAGATTTTAGTAAATGGCAACCAGAAACATGCATTTTAAGTGTTATGCACACATGTATCTGTGTGTGGCATCTTTAATATAAAGAAAAACTATTTTCATTTGATTTTATTAGGGTATCAAAACAATGTTGTCCGAAACTCCTCAGTATTCTGCTTTGGTTAGTTTCATAGGGGCAGCATTGTTATTCTCTCGCTCTCTCTTTCTCTCTCTCGCCAGCTCCAAAGCTCCTCTCTCTCTTTCTCGCTCTCGCTCCAGCTCTCTCTTCGCCTCTCTCGCTCCCGCTCTCCATCTCGCTCTCTTCCATCTCTCTCTCCAGAGCTCGCTCGCTCTCCATCTCTCCCTCTCGCCTCTCTCTCTCTCTTCCTCTCTCTCTCCTCAGTCTCTCTCTCGCCATCGCTCTCTCTCTCCAGCTCTCTCTCCATCTCTCTCTCTCTCTACCATCTCCTCTCTTCTCTCTCTCCATCTCTCCCCTCTCTCTCTCCTCTCCAATCTCTCTCTCCATCTCTCTCTCTCTCTCTCGACATCTCGAGCTCCCATCTCCTCGTCCATCTCTCTCTCCCATCTCTCTCGCTCTCTCTCCATCTCTCTCTCGCCTCTATCTCCCCATCTTCTCTCCCTCTCCCCATCTCGCTCTCCATCTCTCTCTCTCTCTCCATCTCTCTCTCTCCCCATCTCTCTCTCTCTCCATCTCTCTCTCTCTCTCTCCATCTCTCTCCCAATCTCTCTCTCTCTCCATCTCTCCCCATCTCTCTCTCTCTCCATCTCTCTCTCCCCATCTCTCTCTCTCTCTCTCTCTCCCATCTCTCTCTCTCCCATCTCTTTCTCTCTCTCTCTCCCCATCTCTCTCTCTCCATCTCTCTCTCTCTCTCTCTCTCTCTCTCTCTCTCTCTCTCTCCTCCATCTCTCTCTCTCTCTCCAAGTTTCATGTTAAAACAAAATAGTTTAGACAATTACATGTGTGTCAAGCCACAATGGATGAGCGGTATTGGGGAGGCTGAGGTACTGTACAGCTTGCTGGTATCTACTCTGACATCACATTAACTTTTGTTAACTCAAGTGAAGGGTTGTTTTATTGCTGGTAAAATATTTGGCATACCTTTTATGAGAACTTGGTATGGTGCTTCATTGTTGAATGAACCAGTGAAGGTTTGTTGTGTGCATGGGTAAGTAAATAACCCATATCTCATCTCTTGAGCCGCACCTAACTTGGTTCTTATGTTTCCATAATCTTTATGCTAAATATCTGTAGGTGCTTGCTTGTCGCTAACTATTATTATCATTTTTATTTTACTATTTTTATTTGCATTTGTATAAATGGTTTGACTCTGACCTGAATTTGTTGTTAGAAGGAAAAGATTGACAAGGGTTTGAAAGCAAAAGGATGATCTCTTTGTTAGGAAGTATCAGTCTCTGGCACAGAAGAGTCATAAAAGTAAAATGGATTCGGATCCAAAAGTATTTTTTTATAAAAATAAAGAATGACATTAAAATAGCCGCTTGATTTAAATGACAAAACTACAGCTTACATGCGCATTAAGTAAAGTTGACTTGGTCTTTTGAAGAGAGTTAAAATTATAGGACATTCTTTGCTTCTGATGTATAGTCTGCTATTTAATATTAGTGAGAATTACAAGGTTGTGGCGTATCTATTGTGTAAAAGTATAAATATTGACTGTAAAATTCACAGTTTTTTTTCTTCAGTGAACATAAGAAGTATTTTCATTATTACCAAACTCGGATTTAATTAATGTACAGATATTCAGCTAAGTGCTAAAAAGTATATACTTAATGATTATGTGATACAATTGTAAATATGCAAAAAAACAATTGAGAAGGTAGGTTATTTATTTTCACTGGTGCATGACTGTTAATATTTAACCACACATTTAAGGTGGCATGATGGTTAGACTTCTGGACTGCTAAGGTTGATGGCCCATGTTCACTTCTTGTGAACAGATTGTGTCTCTAGCTTGGTTTCTTCTCGATCTTCTTTTCCAGTTGCTCATGTGGGGTTTTTCTGGATACTGCTGTTTCCTCTCACATCTAAAAAGGGATTGTTCTACTGGGAACTTTTGGTAGGTTTGTTAGGTCAGGCAAATTTTTAGGCAGTGACAGATTCAGACTTACTGGCTCAGAGACTTGCTAAGTACTATAATTATTTTTTTTTTCATTTTTGGAGTTTTTAATCATCTTACAAATTATTTTTTGAATTGCAGAGCTTGATAATTGTTTCTTTCTTTAAAATCACGATTTGTCATGTTATTTATATTAAAATAATTAGCATCAAAGGATGGTAATCATAAATTATGCAGGTTCCTTCTCTGATCATTGAAAGTTGGAGAGTTATTTTGAAGAAGTTTTACCTGACAGGTAAGAGCATCTAGCAAGCTATGGACAGACGACCTCCGTTTCTTAAAAGCTTTCAGCTACAAGAGAGAGAATTTGCCTCGATTTCATTCTAAGATATGCAGGAAAATGAGGACAAATTTCGAAAGCATTTGATAAACTTCTGAAAATTGTATTAATGTAATTTTGAACATGCTGATTCTTTAGTTTTATTCTGATGTAAAACTGAAGTTGTTAAAGTGCATACCATCCAATCGTTTTAAAGGTCTGCCTTCACTGCGGTAATGCGTGAGAGGTTGTTTTGTATCCCATTATTTTGTTGAGAGCGAGGGGTTAACGAGTCTTAGTTTATTATGGTACATGCTTAGTAAGGCGGATGAGTGGGCAGTGAGCCGGCCGGCTGTCTGTCTGTCTGTCCGTCTCTGTTTCCTCACTGCAGGGCTATCTTATGAGAATGTAGTGGGGGTGCAACTGGCAGATACTTTCCCCCTTTTGGCGTGGTAGAGAGTTTAGTTCCTACTTTTGGCTAACATCGTCTGGATGTCACATTGAGCTGATCTGAACTTGTAAACCATTTCCTTGTGGCTATGTGCTCCCTCTTTGATGCTGACATTTACTCATGGGTTAGCTACACTGGCCTGAGGCTAGCCACACAGCTCACAACATTTGTTTCAGCTTCCTTGTAACCCTCAATGGCCCACGGGAGATGGTAATAGTGAAATACACAGCTTGTTTATTAATTATTTCATTCCTTTTTTGTGATATTTTTTTCCTCTTAATCTCTCTCTCAGTTTTATCACTTCACATATGCTGTTGGATACTTTGTGTTTTTCCATACACACACACACTGATTAGTTGGAATAAAACTATTATTATTACCATTGCATATGTAATGGCGCTACAAGACACACATCTCACATCCCTTGAGCAATCACTGTTTCTACACGAGTTAATACATTTAACTTTTGGTATTCTATGCACACTAAATATGTAATCCTGCTTTAACTATCTTTTTAATGCCATATATACATTGGCTTTATGCCACCTCTTTATTCTACTGGCATGATCATCAACTTATCTTGGTCGTGTGAATTCACATTGTGTTATCCCATTTATTTTACAGATACAATATCTGTATTATCTTCTTTTTTACACCAACAGATGCCGCCTTTATTTTCCATAATTATGAGTAAATTTTCTGCATTATTTCATTTATCATAGGAATCTGGTAAATTTGTATTCATTATTTTATTATCATCCTATTGCTACAGCATTCCATTTAAATAGTTTCTGTGCAGTTCATCTTTAATTTATCTAGTGGATACAATTTTCTTGTTTTCCAATTTTTGTACTCAACAAACACACAGCCAATAAACAAAAAAAAAACATTTTTCTTGCTACATCCATTTTTGAACTTTGATGTTGATAGTTTATAGAACTGGATAGAACAACATTCTTACCTGTGAAAACTTTTCTTGTTGTCGTGTTTTGTCAATAAAAGGGGAATACAGAATTTAGCTGTTATTATCAAGCCAAGCTTGCATGTTTGGTAAATGTGTTTATACATTGTCTGCATGAATACATGATTGTCCCTTTTGGTTGGGATTCAGCCACACTTCCCAACTGTTTGTGAAGTTTTCTACACACCTGACTGGATTTGTATAGAGGAAATTCTTGGTAAGCAGCCACTTTTGTATGACGAAGGTAGATAACAAAAGTGGTGCAAAGCGGAGACAAGAAGGCCATGATTTTCTTAGCTCTTATCAGTTGTGATTAACACCGCTGATTTGAATTCACCAGGAAGTCATAAAAGACAAATAACAATAATTTAGAAAGACACTATTTCTACCTGGTAATTTGTGGTTTTTTTTTTAAAATTTAAATCAGAATTTTTAAGCAAGTGTGTACTGTTTGACCTTTTCTAATAATTGTGAAGATTTTCTTTTATAGCAAATGAGAGAGGGAGAGAGAGAGAGAGAGAGAGAGAGAGAGAGATGGAGAGAGAGAGAGGGGGGTGAGAGAGATGGAGAGAGAGAGAGAGAGATGGAGAGAGATGAGAGAGAGAGAGAGAGAGAGAGAGAGAGATGAGAGAGAGAGGAGATGTAGCATTTTGATCATTAGTTAAGGAATCTAATGATAAATTACTAACTTAATGGCAGACAGTTTAATTGTAGATATTTGTTAAATAATTGCCCTAAACGGCCGGCACATAAAAAGATATAACTCAGTCTTATTTGACAATAAATATGCTTAAATACTGGAGGATTGATATTTGATAAATGTATAGGCTGTACAAGTGAAGTACTCTGTTGTAATAGTTTTGCTGCAGACATGTATCTATTCTGCAAAACCTGTTACAAATGTTATTGCATTACAATGGCTGTGAAAATTAATTATCCATAATTAATTACAGCTTTTATTCATGATGCCACCACTCATGAACATGATAAATGCCTTTGTTACTCTACAGGTGACAACGCAGTAGCCATTGCAAATGGCGTCTTCTGTGAAACAAAGAGCAATGATACTTTCTACAAAAGATGGTGTAGACCTAAAACATTTAATGTGAGACTGCAGAATGTGTCTTGAGTCTAGTATTAGTTATGTACATGCCTCTAAACGGTGATATCTGACGACAAAACACTTGGATAGCTGTTTTCTACCATGTTTGTTTCTTTATTTGTTCTAGCACTTTCATGAGGTTAATCAAAAGGTTTACCTGAATAGTGATTTTCCTGTATTAATTAACATTCATTACTCTTAGTACAATCTGTGTGTGGATGTTATTGACACCCTTTGGTTTGTTTCTGCTAATGTCACTTAACTCATAGAACTTAATGTTTCACAAAAGAAAAAAAAAAATGCACAGTTGGCTGGGGAAACCAGGGATGTGTCGGATAAATAAATTGTGTATAAATTCTAGGTGGGTTGTGAATCACCTTATAATTTCACTGATCTGAAAAAACACACGCAAACACACACACACGCACACACGCACGCAAAATTTCTGCCTAAGTTTATGCCTGGTATGTCTTTGATGATTGCTTATGGTAGCTACTACATAAATATACAGTGCTATCATATAACAAATTAACAGAGTTAAACCATATCAGTACGGAAATCAATTCTATATTAATTGCTATTAGAAAAGGATATATATTAAATTATATAAGATCTTTGTTCTATATTAGTAATTAGGCATTCCAACAGTTAATTGTTTAAAGTCCACTGTTAACAAAGCAGAAAATTGAAAATATGATACTTTTAATTCATTAAATATTTCCAAATAAATTTCTCACCAAAGCATCTTTGAAGCAAAAGGGTTAAACACCAACCAGTTTTTTTGTTAAAGTGTTTAAACATGTAATTAGGGTTAATACAAATCATTAATTTCTAGAAAATTATAATATAATCCCTTGTAATTTTGTTTTTTGAAAAATTGACTTTGACTTTTCTTCATTATTAGAGAAACTAATATAATTAATATTTAACGAAATGGTATATTTTAGTTTAAAATATCTATTAAGTTTCTTTTAACATCATTTTTTCTTCCCTCTTAAATAAACAAATATATATATTTATGTATATAAGTTTAAAGATTATTTACTTATTAGAAGAAACAGGATGAACGTTTGTAGCTGGTTCATTTACTCTGCCATAGATCTGCGTGTTGTTGATATTTTCTACTTTTAAATTGTACTGATTGGTTTGGGTCTCGTTTGTTATTGATTTAATGACCATTTAATTTGGAAGGATTTGTAGGCAAGAGAACTAAATGAAGAAGAAAAGAAAAACAATTGTGAGAGGAAGGTATTATTAGAAAATATGTGAGGAGGAGAAAATTCTAGATTCTGTAAGTCTCAGAAAAGTAAAACTTCAATAACATTGAAGAAAAATGAAAATCTGCATTTTTAAAAATTTAAGCAGATATTTTAACTCTCTCTTCATTCTTACATTGCAAATTCAGTGATAGTAATAACTTGTACACATTTGTGGTTGAGGGAATTTTCATAGATTTTGTGTATACGTCAAGTTTTTAGGGCTGGTTTCTGTCCTCTTGCAAGAACTCTCTCAGTTTAAAGGTTACATTTAGTACCCATGTGTTGCCTAGTCTCTCAAAACATTTTAGTCTAAGACTGTATCAGTAGATTGCATGTGCCTGTAATTGTTTAATTGCTTGTCTTATCACGGCAACGGTGCTATGGCCCTTTTTTTTTTTTTTTTAAATATCTGGAATTTCTCAGGAAATAAATTGCTGACAGTTTCTGTCCCTTAAAGTTGTCAGAAGACCCGATGGGGAAGTCAAAGCTGTATTGTTATTTACTTTTTGTGGGGTGGTGGTGGTGGCAGAGATATTCTGTTAGAAAGTAATTCTGAGCTAGCTATTTTAATGGACATTCTTAGTTTTATTTCTTTCAGAAAGCTCTCTCTCCAATATTTAAAAAAAAAAACCTAAATGTTATCAAGTTTCTCATGGCACCCACTGTGATAAGAAAATAAGGCTAGAAGCTAGATAGTTCATATTACATTTTTGTTGGATATGCTTACCATTGGAATGTGATTATGGGATGTTTTATTGCATCACTTAAATCTTGTTTTTCCCCTTTCCCTTGAGGGAAGATGGCGGTTGGGAGAATACAATTTCTTTTTAAATCTTTCTAAAATTCAAACAAATAGAAAAGAGCCATGAATTGTCCCTAACAGATTAAGGTTCCTGGGCATTGATTAATTTAAAAATATTCCACCAGGTGTCCTAAATAAATGAAGGCTTTGTGGTTGTTGGCAATCATTTAGTAATGCCATTGGACTGACCTGTCTTTCTTGGCTACAGCTCAAAACCAGGGATAATGAAAGATTACCAATAGGCAAAATGTAATCTCTGTGTTATTTATTTAAATGGGAAACAATAAAGAATGGAAATTGTTATGTTCTCACTAATAATGTATTAAAATCATCTTGCTTTTTATCACAAATTTTGCAGTAATTGGTGGCTGATGTTATTTTCACTAATGATGATTTAACAAAAAATTCTGCCTTGAGCCAATGTTGGTTCATTCACCATCTTGTGAAAATAAGCGAAAGTGATATGTGTGCATGTAGTATCTACATTTGTAAACTGTCAATTCTTTTAAAAAAAAAAACATTATTATTATTATTATAAAATAATTTATTGGGATTTGTTGGCTCTCAACATGATCTAAGAACGTATTGCTTGAATCTGTCCAGTTCAGTTTAGCTGCTGTGAGGCAGCAGGAAATTCTCATGGTCCCCCCTCATTTGCATTATTGCTTTCAGTAACTAACATCAGCAACTTAATCCATTTATTTATAATTCCATTGCTAATTTTTAACGATATCAGTTCATGCTGATACTTTAGCCAGTCATCTGTTATAGTTCACAGTATTTCTAACTGTAGACAGCTCTAATAATTTGTGATTGTCCAAACCCCTTAATGTTATTTTGAGAACCCTAACCACCCACCCACCCCTCAAACAGTTAATTTCTAAACAAGGTAAACCTAACATTTTTAATCACTCACATACTTAAATACCTAAAGCCTGAAGACATTCTGGTGAATCTGTGCGGAACTCTAATATTTCAGCATCTCTTTTTACGGACTCCATGCATAAAGGATCATACAGTGGCACAAATACTTTTGGGGACTTATGTCTGGCTGACTGTTAGCTCCTGAAGTATATTGTTGTCGTTAATAATAATAATAACCCCTTCACTCTACCACCAAACCCTTTTCTAAATCTGATCTTGTAATTTAGTATCTGCCATTAAATCACTGGTTATAATCAGTTCTACTTTCTCTTTTTTTTGGCTATGGAAAAAAAATATTGTCTATTGTCCCTCCATGGCTGCCCCTTTTTGCACCAATAATACCCATGTAAAGGAGTTTGTTTGTCATAAGTCATCAACGATTTGTCATGGAAAAGAACCTGGATAGGAATAGTGTGAAGACTGCCTATTGTAACAGGAACAACTGAATGCAATGAATTATGATCAAAGCCAGAAGCGAGTTGTTTGTAATTTTATCAGTGTTTGCTGAAGATGGTTAAACTATATGAAGATAGATCAACCAACCAACCAAATGTACTTAGTGTAACTGGTTCTGAATAATTTAAAAAAAAACCGAACTCATTGCTTTCTTCTGTTTTCAGCCCAGGGCTTCACTGATAGGTTCTCCCTGAAGCTTTAAGAAATTCTCCCCCGTGAGGTCTTTGGGAAGACTGTTTGCATCATCAACATTGGCCATATTTTTTTTGCTTCTGTTCACTAGTTTAGTTGTGCAGGGCTCTCAGAGTAGGAAAAATATGCATCAAAATATTAAAATTATCTAATAAGAAACAGGAATGTTTTCCAGTATCAAGCCATGCAGAAATCATGGCCATGGACAATTTATAGTTAATTTTTTTTTTTTTTTTTATATATAATTCTCAAATAAAACCTAGGGGCTGGATATAACTACAGCAGTTTTACTCCGGCTGGGGGTTCATCTGGGTCTCCCTTATATGTGTGTGTACATAAATCTTCTTAATCTTCCGTTCTTTGTATTTTATATAAATAGATTTTATTAACAAAAGGAAAATCAAGAGTTTTGATAGTAAAAGTACTTTCAGACCTACCTGCAGATTTTTAAAATGCTGAACTTCTGTTTAATATGTATTACAGGTCTGTCGGCCATATCAAGCAACAAGCATCTTCCTTGTTCGTTACTATATTCCATAGTCACATAAACACCTAAGCTGCACGGGTTTATTGAAATCTTACTAAAGTTTCTCGTTGGTGTATTACTGTATCTGCTAAATGGCGCCTCTTTTCTGTAAACAAATGACACAAAAAAATAAATAGATTAAAATAAAGATGATGTTCCGGAAGCTAAATGAAATGTATCGTAATAGAAAACACCTTTGAAGTGACTGGTTTAAGTTTCTAGTTAGTTCATGACAGGAGCCTGTAGCACTGATTGCTGCCAGCTGCTTTTGTTAATGAGTAGTCTTCTGAATAAATACCTTAGTGCAGAAGCCCTATCAAGGTAATTTTAATTAGTAGTGAGTTGGTTTACCAAACCTCCATGGGTGTGTACCAGGCTGACTGTTGGTCCCGCAGATTGGTATCGAGTAAGAAGTATTCTGAGGGTAACCTTTTGGTAAAAGGACTAGAGCAGACAGGTAATCATAATAGCTTATGTACAAGGCCACCGCCATAAAAGAGAAATTTCTGGTCACATTACATGTTACTAGTAACTAGGTTGCACTTTGAATAGCTTATTTAAATGATGACTTGATAATGGAAGGGATGCAACTCTGTTTTATTTGTGGAGAATCATTTGAAAGAGAGCTGTAGTATGGCTCAGTCAGAATTTTACTGATGAAGCATTAGTGATTATAAAGAGTTTGTATTATAGAAATTTTTTAATGGGGCTAAACAGCAATTTCCAGGTATATCTTTTAGTTGGGGCATTGTGTAAACCATGATGGCTTCCTATCCTTTTCTAATATCTAAGCTAAACTTAGCGCAAACCGATGTTTTGTGGACATCTCGAGAATGCTAACCAAACAACATTTTGTCTTGCTCATTTTGATTAAGCAAGCAACAAATCAACCTATCTGTGGAAACAAACATGCATTAAAAGGAGGATTTCTCAACAAAAAGAAAATCAAATAATTCCCCCAAGAAGGTAGATTGTGATGTTTTGCATTGATTATTAATAATGATTACAATTGGATAATCAAGTGCAGGTGTATGTTCACAATAAATGCAGTATTTTATTCTCTACTTTCCATTTTAAACAAATATTATAGAGGAAAATGACTCAGTCTTCTTTCTCCCTAATATGTTTAGGAGTATTCAAATGATTTGCTGCAATTAATTGTCCTTTTGAAAACTTTGTTTAGCAGGGGTCACATGGTGTTTTTGAACTTGGAATCTCCAAATAAAAAGTAAAGCTGTTAAATGCAACTCTGGTTATTAGTGGTAATTAAGAGGGTTTGATAATAGTTGAGGTCATTATCCATGGTTGGGTTACTTTATTTAAATGATCTCTTTAAGATAGTTTTATTTCTCTATAGGCAAAGGGTCAGCAGCCCCAGAGAGTGTTGTGTTCGTATTGTGGATACTACTATCAGATGGTAGGGTAGGGTGCTGACCAATTGCTTGGCCAGGTCTCAGGAGTCCAACAATAATGGCATATCCCCCCAGGAGAGGAACTCCTTAAAGGTACATTTTATTGCTGGCTGAAGGTCAAACAATCTGGAGCCCCACTGTCTCCCCTGGGGTGAAGTCATATAGATTCAGATAAAAGAGAGGGGGGGAATGAATGTTCTTTCTAATTCAAGAAGGAAGGCAGGAAATAAAACATGGCTGAAAATTGCTATCTCAGTGGGACCAATAGCTTTCATTTAATTTTGATTACAGACTGATGGGAATTGTAAATCTCTAGTTAAATGTGGGAGATGCTGACACTTTCTTCCATTATGGCTACTTGCTGCTAATAGTGTAATCAATGCCAAGCCATTTTCTTCATAGGTAAGTGTTGATATTGCAAAACATGGACATTTTCCTGAGTTCTGGAGGCAAATTATTTTGCTCACAAAGCCTGTAATCTGTTGGAATTAATTCAAAAAGTATTTCAGCAATAAGCTGTTAATTTGAAACACCAGAAATTGTTTGAAAATAGCTATATTTACATTTTTGATGGATGCCCATTTGGGTCTCATGTGGATTTTACTACAACAGGTAAGTTTTATCTGGGCAGAGCAGAAGGACAATACGATCTAAGCCAGATAGAATATGCGGTGGAGCTCATTCAGCTGACAGTTTCCACAAAAAAAAAATAAAGAAAGAAAAACATGATAAGCCTTTTAGCTGGCTTTCTGTTCAGATGCATCTTTATCCTTACTGTTCAGAAAGGGTTAATAGTGGGCTCATGATGTTGCTTTGATAGAAAGTTATCAGAATTATGTCCTCCCCCCCAAACACATTAGCAACAGTTTAGTGATGCTCATGTGTCAATTCTAGATACTGCATTCATTGGATCAGAGTTGAAATGAAGTGACCAAAATTCAAAGTCAAAGAGCACTGCTGCAACGGTAAATTAATACTTCCTGTTAACTATAGCGCCATGAGGGTGAGAAGTAAAGAAATAATGTATGATTGTGTTAGGGTATTATGCCCAGTAGCTGTATGATCAGAAGAATCCAGTTGAGATCCAACATGTGTTTTTTTTTATATTAAATTGTGATAAATGTATGTTTTACTCAACCGTCTGTTCAGGCAAAGACAAAGCAAGAACAGAGAGCAAAGTATGCTATTTGAAAAGACTAATGTTGTATGACTAATAACAATGGGTTAAAACAAACTTGTAGTCTGTGAGAGCAGGTGTTGTTTTGAGGCAGGATAATGTAATCTCTAAAATACTGCTATATTCTTGGCTTTTTAGTTTTCTTCTACGTCCAAACATGAAGGGTTTCCATGGCACATTTGCATTCATTGAGGAAGACATCGGGAAATCACCACATTTAAATTTTTTGGTATGGCTCTGAGCCATGGGCCTGACCAAAGAGTGACTTCTGTTTATGACGATATATGATATCAAAAAGGCAAAGATCATCCACAAACTTTTAGAAGAGACATATTTACTTTCTCGGTTTATCTGGGTGATTTGAATAAGTAAATACATTATTTAGCCTTTACCTCAGTAATTTTGGGTTTTACTGTGGCTTCACTGTAAAAGAACTATTGTGGACTGATCACTTTTCAGGGCAACATCTGTAGCTTTAATATTCCTACCTCTTATTTAAATTTACACGTGTGTGTGTGTGTGTGTGTGTGTTCCAAGTATTTACCACTCTGACTAGCAACTGTTTACAAACATTTAGCTTTTTCCCGACCTCACTATGATCAGAAGGGAGATGCAAGAATTAGCTCCCTTTTCTTTATTGTTGGAATCTCATATTTCTCTGTTGAATCTCTGTGGGTGGCAACACTTATTCAGAATATGTAGAAAAGCAAGCTGGTGTATCAGTTTTCATCACTTGAACTTCTTAACTAAGACAGTTTTCTGAACAGTAATGGGATTAGTGTCTCGTGTGACATTTGCATTTAGAAATATCGAAGTTCATCAGTTTAGCCTTATTTAATGGAGTCCTTTTAAGGATGACTTCTACCATTGTTTACATAATATTTTCTCATCATTTACTAATCCAGTGGCTGATATTTCATGGCAAGCATAATTTCTCGCAGAACTATCCATTTTAGAAAATTAATCTGAAACTGCAATCCTTGAGGTATAGTGATGCTACTCTTTTCCTCACACCTATATGGCACATAGATGGAAAACTTGAAACTGTGTTAAAGCAGAGTAACCAACCAAGCAGGTGCTCTATCACTCATTGCTGTTTGTTGGGTGTTTTTTTCTCTTTCTTTTTGTTACTTTTGTCTAATTATTTAGATTTTTAAAAGAGTATTAAAAAGTTTTGACAGGTGACAGATAAAGAACATTGTTTTCTCTCTTTGCATGAATAGTGGACTTATGTAGGCTCTCAGGGTATTGGAGCTAATGAGTAAAGTCCAGCTTTGACCAAATCAGTTTAAATCTTACCATTTTTTTAAATTTTGATTGTAAACTTATTAAGGATCTGAAGTACATAGTTACCAAGTACTTGGAGAGCAAAACAGTCGACTAAAGAAACCCTATATTCTTAATGTGTCTGAGTAATTGACTTTGTCGCATTTCGGTGTTCATAGAATATTATTTCTCTTGAAGGGCTGTGTATTGATTGTACCACTTGATGTTGCAGGGATTTGGTAATCAGTTTGTAGATGTAACTTTGGTTATTTGTTGCATGGAAGATGTTGAGGGGAGAGCCAGCAATGTTTGTGAAATATGTGCCAACACACACGAAACAACGTCTGTCGTTTACAACAAATAAATTGTGCTACAACATCTATATAAATGCAACAAAGACATCACATTCAGCTCGGCAAACATTGTTTCTATCGTGCAAAATCAGCTCCTAGGTACCAGGTGATTTGTTTTTTTGCATTCTTCCAATGTTGGATATGAACTTTGATGACTTTAACCCTGTGTTCTTGGAATAAACTCATAACTTCAGGAAAAGATTGTTGTGTTTCTTTTTATGTTTTGTCAGTTTCTGGGATACTGTATAATCTCTTTCTGATTCTTTTTCTTTCGAAACATCTACACAGATCTTGGCAACTTAGTGAAAATAAAGAAAGATTTCTCTGGCAGACCCTTTTTTCCTTCCTCTGAAACTGCTTTAGATCCTATTAGAAAGAGACCGTCTCCACAAATTCAGCTAGATGCCTAACGTTAAAAACCTTGGTAGTCATTTACCGTTACTTGCTAAGAAATAAACAGGGAAATACGGTATAAATACCGGATTTTAACAAATTTACAGCGTCTTGAGAAGAAACTAAACTAATTCTATGACTTTTGATGGTGAAGAGAGTTATTGCTCAATTGCCTATTTGTGCTTACTCGCTATCCATAGAAACCATTTTGCTTTGGGATCTGGTTTAGTTGCTGGAGGAATATTTTGTCAAATTTTACTTGAAACCTCAAAAAAAAAATTCCCTAACAGGGCTGACAATGAAATGTTTTCAAAGAAGGATGAATGTCCTTTTCTAATGATGCTATTTAAAAAAAAATTTTTTTAGAAAATTTAATCCTGACTGATTCTTATCACCTGGAGGCCAGCCAGCACAGAAGTGCTTGGTGAACTCCAGCTTCTTCTTGGACCAACCTAATGAACCATGCAGCTGGCTGATGAAAACTCAGAAACCAAGCTAGGGAGGAGATATGCTAAACCAGGCCATAATTGAACTTGGGAGGGGGAGCTTGACCTTGACCCTAGCAGTCCAATAGTCTACTACCCACCAGACAACCCTTGCCCCAAATTTAATCCTAGTCATGTCCATCCATTATTGGTGGGGATTGAGCAAGCAATGACTAATGAAGTAGCCACCATCTTGTTGATCTTGGATACTGCTCCCATGCAGATTTTTGTCAATCTACTGTCCCAAGATCTATGCGGGTGGTGGCAGTGTTGTCTTGGTTAACAATTCATCAAACCTTCTTTCAAGGTAGGCAGAGATTTATCAATGGATCTTCATCTGCATATTTCTGACTGTGATTTGGACAAACACTTCATCCTGTATAAACAGTTTTTACTTGATGTATTATGCTTAACCAAAGGTGAACTGTAGCAATCTAACATAATGCATGCATTATCTTAGAACAACAAATTGCTTATAAACAGTACTATGATAAAAGTGCTACCCTTTTCTCTACACTAAATTAACGAATATAAAGAATACAAATATCACTGCAAAGTCACCATATTGTTAAAAACCTTATATAACTCTAAAATGTCTTAAATGTGCATTTTTTAAACAGCTGCTACAGCTAAAAAAAACTGCTTTAGTTTTATATCAGTGCCACATGTTATCCGTCCTAACTTAGTTTGCCAGCTAATGTACTGCATTACACCAGTAATTGAAGTTGTTCTCTTTCTGTAAAGTTAAAACACAAAAACAGAACCATTTCCCATCAAATGAATTAAAAACCTTTTAGTTTTCAGAAGCTGTATAAAAGCTGTGATTCTGGTTTTCCCTCTCTCTCTCTTTTTTTGTGACAATGGTAAATTGCTAACAAGACAAATTAAAGAACTAGACTTTACTTTGCCATCAAGAATTCTGCATAATAAAAAAATATAAAATACTACTACAAATAAAAAGATATCTGCATTGAGAAAGAGAGTAGCATTAGTAGCAGTGCTCAGTAATATATAGTAATTCTAGTTTAATAATAAATAAAAGGGGTTTTTTTTTGGAGTTCTTACTAGAACCCATTCCCCCCCACACACACTCTAGTCTTTTTGGTGCAAATGTTGCCAAATTGTAGAAGTAAAAAAAAATACATTTTCGACATTGACATATCAGGGTCATTAGTTTCAGATAGTGAAGCAGCTGATATGATCCAGGCCCCAGTGTCTGTCCACCATCATCCATATTCTTGAGGACATCCAAGGCTGGATGAAGATGTCAACAGTAATGGAGTCTGAATTCATGTACTGTATGTAGCCTACTGAGATGTATCATATACTATGTTATATTCTCCAGAACACTTTATAATCTGGTTGGGTTTTTTTCTTCTAAATGCTTGGTTAAGAAACTTGAGACGGGTTTTCAGCACCCACCAGAGAGCCTGGTTACTTACTCCAACCTCACAGATCAATTGTTTTAACTTTTTATTTGCCACGGGTAAAAAGATTTTGCCGAACAAAAAGTTTTTTTGCATAAAGCCATAGTAAATGATCTTATTTATAAACTAACTATATTTAAATAATTATTAGTTGTTGTTGTGAAAACCCATTTTTTCTCTGAACCTTTTGTTGATGATGGGTTAGGAACAATATTTATTAATTAATTTTTTTGTGGTGATTGTTTCTACTCCGTACCTGGTGTTTCAGTGTTTCTAATGCTCCACAATATATATATATGGATGATGAGATAACTCTCTTGTTAAGAAGGCCAGAAACCACTTCATGTGTGTGGGTCATAGTCGTGCAGTATGGCACAAAGTATTGCGTTTGTGGCAGGAACTTAACCACATGACCATGGTTTTCAAAGTACGAAGGTAGGTTCTGTTCTGTTGCGCATTAATTTTCTTATTCTTACTCTCAATTCAAGAGAGCTCAAACCAAGAGTTGGCAAGCAGTCTAATCTCTAAAGTATCGAACCAAGAATATTTAATTAATCAGTTCCTTGATAATTGCTGGTCAGGGACATTTACCATGGAAACCATATCATAAAAAAAAACAAACAAATGCATCATCGCCTTAATTTTAACAAGATGACATGTTAGATTTTTTTTATTTTTGTTGTTGTTGTTGTTGTTGTTGTTTATTGTAAATAAGATTTGTAGGATAAAAATATTTAAACGAGTTTATGGGAAGACTTCAGACTTGAACTAAAACACATTAATACTTACAAATCACTAAAGCATTTTGTTTTCTAAGACCACAGAGCATTTCCTGAACCGCTGAAACAATTTTAAAAAAGGTATATATAAAAAAATGTTCTGAAATTCTGTTCATTAGATTTTTACCCTTGAGGTTAAAAATGGCTACTACTAATTTGAAATAAAGGGGATGTGTTCCTTAGTGAATAGCAAGTATTTATTGAAAATCCAGTCTCATAATGTTCTTGGATTTTCGTTTTTTAATGACTGGTTTCTTCGCAAGGCCTTAATAAGACACAACTGATTGTGTATGTATAATATGTATTTAAGTATGTATCAATCATTAGATAAATTTTGGAATGCTAATTATTTTCAT
Source organism: Nautilus pompilius (assembly GCA_018389105.1). Classification (NCBI taxonomy): domain Eukaryota; kingdom Metazoa; phylum Mollusca; class Cephalopoda; order Nautilida; family Nautilidae; genus Nautilus; species Nautilus pompilius. Next base: position 130,247 of record JACATO010001119.1, read on the forward strand.
GATGTATTTCGATTTTGGAGACATTGATTTTCTTTTCCTTCCCCAAAGCTGAATGTGGACGTAGGTTGTAAATAATTATATAGTTAACAAATTTGACAACTTTACAGCGAGTAAAATATGTCTAGTTTGTATGTAAAAAAATAAATAAACCAAGATGTCACATTGGTAATGCCATTGTTTTGGTTGGTTTTTTCCTAAAGAAATGGTTGTTGAGTAAAAGGGCGGTGGTAATCCATCAATTTATACACTTCTCTTCTACATTGCAAAACTTTAAATGTGAGACGTCAAGAAAAGGGCACTTTCTCACACCAGAGTTATTTAGTAAGCCCTTATAGAAATATCCTTCATCTTCTGAACAGAGGATAAACACAGTATGTATATTTTAAGGGAAAAGAACATAGTTTGCTCTGGATGAAGAAGTCAGTTAATTATTCATGTCTTACAAAGTTAAATAGTAACAAAGGAGAATAAACAATCAAACTGTACAAGTGAACATCTATTTGTCATCTGTTTCATTTAGTCTTGTTGATCTAAATATTTCGGTTGCCTGTCTTCACTGTTGCTGACCTAATGAGGTGGAGATAAAAGCCACCATTACCTAAAGCTGCCATAGCTGTAGGAGCTTGGACAGGAGAGGGCTGAATGAATGAAAAAATCATTGAGTCATCTTTGCAAAGAAGTGGAAGCAGTATTAATATGCCCAGATTTCTACAGCTTTACTGGGAAAATGGTGCTGAAGAGAGAGAGAGAGAGACGTCGGGAGAGAGAGATGGAGAGAGATATGACGTCAGTACACAGAGAGAGGGAGATGGAGAGAGATATGACGTCAGTACACAGAGAGAGAGAGAGAGACACGTCAGTACACAGGGAGAGAGAGATGGAGAGAGAGACACGTCAGTACACAGGGAGAGAGAGATGGAGAGAGATATGACGTCAGTACACAGGGAGAGAGAGATGGAGAGAGATATGACGTCAGTACACAGAGAGAGGGAGATGGAGAGAGATATGACGTCAGTACACAGAGAGAGGGAGATGGAGAGAGATATGACGTCAGTACACAGAGAGAGGGAGATGGAGAGAGATATGACGTCAGTACACAGAGAGAGAGAGAGAGAGAGACACGTCAGTACACAGAGAGAGAGAGAGAGAGAGAGACACGTCAGTACACACAGAGAGAGGAGAGAGACACGTCAGTACACAGGGAGAGAGAGATGGAGAGAGAGAGACACGTCAGTACACAGGGAGAGAGAGATGGAGAGAGATATGACGTCAGTACACAGGGAGAGAGAGATGGAGAGAGATATGACGTCAGTACACAGGTAGAGAGAGATGGAGAGAGATATGACGTCAGTACACAGAGAGAGAGAGAGAGAGACATGTCAGTACACAGGGAGAGAGAGATGGAGAGAGATATGACATCAGTACACAGAGAGAGGGAGATGAAAAGCGAAACCCATGAATTTGGAATAGAGGCAAATGCAGAAAATGTTTGCTATTAATGATATCCTTATTTTCCACCAAAGTCTATTTGACGTGTGGTCTGATAAAACCACTGTCCAGATAGGAAAGAGGTTGGTTTGTAGACAGCGGACAAGATACGATACCAAAATCAGGTTAACACTTGCACACACACACAAACAATATTTTCTTTCAAAAAAAATCATCTTTATTTATGGGAAATCATCTGATATTAAAAGAAGAAGGAAAAAACCACAACTAAATTGTGTTTAAAAAATACTTGGATAAACCTTTGAGAGAATTATTCTGATGAAACCCTTTTCTTCAGTCGTCGTAAATCAGCGGTAAAGTTTAAAGTTTGGCTTGACACTTCTTGGTCTTCCTTGGACTATCTTTGGAGGATTATCTGATGCCATCTGTTTTGTTTTTAAAACAGAACGAAAAAATTTGTCGAAAGCAGAAGAAGGAAATAAAAAAGGTAGTGCCAAGTCTGGGTAGAGCCTCGAGGAACCAGACATTGATGAGACTTCTTTTATTTTGAAAAGGTTAATGTCTACTAAGGCATTTTATTTCCAAATAATGTATATTGTTAACAAAATGTCATTATGAATATTTTTTTCTTCTTCAAATAAACGAAGATCCCCCTTTTTTTCTTTTAGAAATATGAAAAAAATTTTAATTAATTTTCTATTTTCTCCAAAACAAAATTAGAATTCCATTAGACTTTGATGGTTTGTTAATCCTTTATAATCCGCTTGGGTAGTTTTTTTAAACTTGCATCAAAATAAAAGTAAAGAAGAGACAAAAGGAAAACCAAAATCTTAGATAAACAACGAAGTAATAAGAGCAACTGCTATTATATTTTTCCAAAGGATTTCATTAGGAAGCATGAGAACTTGGTCAGCTTTTTATTGCTTTTAAGAGTTTTCATCCATTTTAATGTTTATTAAAAAAAGGTGTTTCATGGAGGAAATGCAATTTTGCATAACCAGCTGCAATTCTATGATCAATATATGTATGTATATATATTATTATGTGAATCATGTTTCTGAGATCCTCAGTTTCGTCTCATTGATTAGCGATGTAATGATAGCCCATTCGTTGTTCCGGTTCTCAAGAAGTTCTTTAAAGGTCTTGGTTGTGTCGAGAAGTCTGAGGTGTTATATATGGACGTCATTCTATAAAGCATTTCATGGGATAGTGTCTGTGCCTTTTGTGAAATTCCACATGCATTGACAAGGCTGTGAACCAGAATCAGCAGATTCTAGTGTTACCAAGGTCAGCCGAGCACAGTATAACAGCGATTGTGTTCTATTTTTATAATTCATATTTGTGCTGTTTTAAAATAAAACCCCTATAGCATATTACAATATATAAACCAATTTTAATGGTGCAGACAATCAAAAGGTACTAGGGTTAATACTACTAACAAAAATATAATTATACCTCACATTATAAAGAGCAAACTATTTTAATTTCTCGCACTTACACATGCACGCACACATCGAGTGTATTGCCATCAGAAATTCCTAACCTCTTTAAAATCTTAACAACATCGTAAATTGCCCCAATTGTGTTACTAATAGTTACCCAATGCCAGCAAGCATGGACTTGTGTGTGTGTGTGTGTGTGTGTCAAAATGGCGCAGAGTTGAAGTGACTTCTGCAGTGCAATTTTTGCGTGTCAGTTTGGAATTAGCTAAAAGATGGTCAGAGCATTCAGTGAGTTTGATTGCTAGAAAACTAGCTTTGGTTTCAGTTGGTTGATAGAAAACTGTCGCTTGACCTTCTTTAGCTCTTTCCCCTGGTTTTTGCCATGGTGGATCCAAATAGTTTCTTTGCCATGGTGGTGCACTTCCCAGAGTCATGCAGTCAGTTTTGCTGGTTGTGAACTGTATGCACATATTTTGTGTTAGCATTAATTTCTACATGCAGATATCTGGGTGAAACATTTATCATGCAGCTGTAAGAAAGTGTAATTAACCTTCTTTGGTGGATGAACCATCACTCATGGTTCATTAAGAGGACAGGATAAAATGACTTGCAAGTGACAATAAGTCGTCATTAATCTGTTCGTTCCAGATGTAGTAACCTGTAAATCTATTGATGAAGCTTCTTTTACTGAATAGCAGATAGCATGGTGAGATATCTCTGTATGACCTTCCTAATTTATACCTACTATGGCCTACTTTCACATCAAGACTTTCACCTGTTACATTTCCCAATGACACACCATTTTAGTTTGTTGGTATGTATTTGACAATTAAAAGAGTGCATGGATGAATGTCATGCCATCAGGAATTACACGGTATAACATAATACAGACCGTGACTTTCTTCTGTTGAACTACATACAGTTTAAAAATTAATTTCCTTTCATAGAATCTTATGTAATTCTCTGTGGTATGAACTTGTGTGTGTGGCACATGCCACCTGACAACCAGCATTTATGATTGCTGCCACTCTGGTTATTGGTACTCATGAGTTAAAACCATGGATAAAAACTGAGATTATGCAAGATTTACATTTAGAGCAATTAACTCCTACCTATGTACTCATAAGAGTAAAGATTAATTTTTCAGTGTAGTTTAATTATAAATTACATAATCCAGCAAAGCGATTGACTTACCAGAAATATGCTGCCAATGTCAAAATGTAATGCAATAATTTTCGTATTCACACTGATGACGTGTATGCTCCATCATCTCTGTGTGTGCATTTTTGTTTTTTTTTTTTTGAATTGCCATTCTCTTCCTGTCTGTCCCTAAACTAAATTCAGGATGTTTCCACAAATGCTACATGTATTAGTAGTGATCTACGTGTTTTAGATACAAAGAAGTCAGAAATGTATTGTTCGCAAACACGCCCAGATCAGCAGCTATTTGTTTTCAGTGATGATCACAAACCTTAAGAACAAATAGATGGAGTGATCATGATTTATGTTTATGTTCCTTTCACATGAGGTAAACTATTTTGCCTCTTCTGTGCTGTGTATGAACAGCTCGAAGCCCTGAGCTGTTTGGCAAGAACCTACACAACAATGACCATTATAGAAATCATTCTTCAGATATCCATCAAAGGACTTTATTTGCCACAGGTTATGAAAACTGAATCGTACATTTATTTCGTCTTTACTGCTAGTAATAATACTAATAATAAACTAGATGTACAATTTATTCTCTTTATCCTTTTATGAATCTAGAAGTTATAACTGTTTGTTTGTTTATAATTTTTAGCAGCCACTTACTGTTTTCTTTTATATCAATTTAAAAACTAAATCAGAATTTTTTAAAAGAAAATTGCTTTATTTTATTCTCCAAACAATAGAAGAGAGAGAATCAGGAAGACTGCTGCCCGGAAAAATCGGTTATAAGTGAGACTCATGCTGATTCTATCGGTTTACAGCCATCTCTCTCTCTCTCTCTCTCTTCAACAATGTGTCATGAACGTTTAATATTATACAGCAACATTTCCTTCTAAACTATCTTCTCCTCAATGTTCATGCTTGGGTATTCAAGATTTCTATCCCTCAATTTGTATTTTATATTGTTTTCAACTAACATTAACTTAATAAACAGAATATCTGGAAATAATTATTGTGTGTGTGTGTGTGTGTCGATAGTTATAATGTGGGAAAATTGTCAGATGCATAATCAATATGTGTGTGTGTTTATTACAGTATTGATGTTATCAGAATGTTACGGGCTTACACCATACTATCTAATCTGCTACTCGCACTTCGCACTGTACATATGTTTTCATTTTTCTGATCTCAACATTGAAGCGAGAGAGAGGGGAGATAGAGAGAGAGTTGAAGGAATGAGAGATGGTTGGGGGGGAAGCAAGAATTTGAATGGATAGAAAGAGACTAAAAGGGGGGGGAAAGAAGACCAGAACAACTTTAGGAGAGAAGATGAAGAACAGGGGTCCCCTCATCAGTGAAAAACAATTAAAAAGAAAATGGATGGCAGATTCAGATTTTATTGGAGTTTATATGCTTATTTTTTTAAGTTCCGTTTAATGGAGTATAAAAATGCCATTAACAAGGGAGGAAAAATTAAGGGAATAGATTAGATCAGGTTTAAGGTTTCTGATAAATAAGGATTCACTAGTTTTAATTTATATAAACTCGAACAACTCTCGTTATGTTGGCAGCACTCAGCTAGGTGGGGGTGGGACGTGTGAAAACGGGCAGAAATGATGGAGTCTGTGATTCAATATCCATCCCAGAATTAATCGTTTGATGTGTTATCTTTGAATGAGGTAGTGTCACATGATACCAGGGTTCTAGCTAGTGTTGCATGCATTTTAGGGATTAGCATATGTCCTGGTAGTTTAGCTGTAGGGAGTGTTATTCCACTTTCCTTGCTGTGTTGGGCAAGCTGTTGGCAGGACTCTCTTACCTGGCATTGACCGTGGGTGGTCCTAGTCTTCTCCAATGATGCAGGGTAGAGTTGTTGACATCAGGAGGCCAAAACTTTGCCATGTGGGACAGTTAATGAACTTGGTTCACTGGAATATTGTTTGTTTACTGTTGGGCTATCAGATGCTGGTTGAAAAGTAGTTTACGGGGTGGAGGGGGGTCAGGGCTGCTGTACAGTTCTGTGGTCATTGATTCACTCTTGTGTGACTGTTGATTCAGCGTTGTAATTTAGGTTCTGCAGGCCAGTGCCTGTCTCTGGTGATTTTTGTAGCTTGTAATAAAGAAATAACCTCCACTTAGTTTATCAGACCCAAGCCAGAAAGTTTTCTCTGGTGGATGTGCCAACAACCATGGGCTGCAGATTTGAAGATGAAGCACCTGCTTCTCATCTTTTGGAGGGGACTGCAGCCATCATGCTTGAGGTACAGTTTCCATTCGGTTGTTGATGTCGTCTTGATGCTCCGTGGTAGAGCTTTGAACAGCGTCGTGGAAAGCGCCACTGGTGAATGAACATAGAAACTTTTCACAGTCAGTAAATATATTCTTCCTCCAGTGTTTAATTTTTTTAAAGTATTTGAGTAATGCACTGAAATTAAAACCAAAATATTACAAGATCTTAGCCAGCGAAGGCTTGTGGTAGACTGCAGCCTGGTGCCACGTTTCAGGAGAAGCTGTATGCAAGACTCTGATGAGGATATGCTGCAAAATTGGTCCTGCTGACAATAGATGTGCTGAGAAAGAAAGCCCAAACTCTCCAAAAGTGATTTTTGGTATTTTAGTATATGTTCTCTGTGTGATAGACAATAACCATGTAGAGATTTTGCAAATGACCTCTCCAACCTCCAGCTGCAAGTACAGGTATTAATGTTTCTTCAGACTGGCTTCATTGGATGTGTAGTTATTTGCTAAGTGCAGCCGAATGGCAGGGATGAAATGGACAACATGGATAACTGGGATGATCAAACATGGAAGAAGGAGCTTGGCAATAATCATTGTCAGCTTGTTTAAAGATTGACTGTGGAGCAGCATAACAATCAATGTACGATAACTACAGTGGGTGATCGCTATAAGTAAGTGTGGAGCCACAAATCTGCCAAAGATGTTGGAGATGTGCATAAAGTCAAAGGTACCATTAACTGCTGACAGGTACAGGCACGTCTTCTTCCATCATGCCGTTCCCTCGGGAAGACATCATCTCACTGAGGATTCACATTAACTGACTCTAAGCATACAACCAGGCACACACACACAAAAAAACTACCTGGAATATAATGAGGGTGATGGAACACTCATAGAAATACACAGTCATTATATGAACATCCTTAAAGCAGTCAAACAGCAACCAAACATCTCGGATGGATTGGGTAAAGTGCTACAGGATATTTGGAACAATATTCCAGTCAGTCATACAATGATAGCCTGTATGGGAACACGAAAACAAGGTCTCACGCTCTGTATAAAGCAAAGGACTCGAATACCAAATACTAATGTACTGTACAATGTATTCATTTAATTTTTGTATATTTTATCTAATGATGCGTTGTATATCTATTATGTATGTGTGTGTCTCAGTTGCTATTACCATTATTTTTGAACAACCTTTCTTATCTAATAAATAGAGACAGGTTCTCTCAGACAGTTATATCTTATCAATTAGCTAGAAGAAGAAAAAGGAATAAAGGAAATTCTCAGACAGTAGATGTGTTTTTTTTCTAATATTAGTACATCTGGAGTGACATTGGTGGAGATGAAAAAGTAAAAATGTCTTCTGAGACGGTTCTTCTGTAGTTTCCTTCTCTCTCCCCTCCCCAAACTTCTCTCAGGTGCTTTATCTGATCAATGCCATTGTAAAATAGTCATGGGTTTTTGTATTCCCTTCAGCAATCAGAAAGGAAGAAGGTGCAGGAGGGAAATTGACGATGGTAAATCTGTTGTTCAGGAGAATAATTTTGCATTTATTTATTGTTTGTTGGTTTTTCTGTTTTCTCTTCAAGGTTTTGTCCGAGGTAAGTAAGCAATGGGTTCTCTAATGCTCTCTCCCACACGGCCCACACAGCTTCATCTGAAACTTGCACCAGCATCCAGAACAATTCCTATAGTGATGCTGTTGACATACCTCTTGCCTGAAATGATTACCATTTTAAGTGACCAGGGGCGGATAACTCTACCATTTAAAAAAAATTAAAAAAAAAAAAACTGACCAAGCAAATATAACAAAATTTTAATAAATAGCAGACATAATTTTCTCAGAGTTTTCTCTGTAGATATTTTAGTAGCTTTTGTTTTTCAGTCATTAACACGAGTAGAGTGGAATAAACCAGAACGAGAAAAACAATGGACTATTCTCCATCAAGCTGAGTTATGTCACCTTGTGGGGAAATGTGTCGTGCATGTTGTCTTAACTTTTCTGCCTCTCCTAAAAACAAAAGGGGGGGGTTTCCTTGTGCTCCACGACGTCTTTATGCATTGACTGGCTTTTTTGTTTCTAAGCCAATTTAAAACATAAAAAAGACTTTTAACCCTTCGTTTATTAAAAAAAATGTCTGCTAATTGTAAATATTTGAACTCGGAAACTTAATCTGATCAACCAAATTCCCCCTGTTCTTTATTTTTAATTCTGCTAAGGGACAGTTTTTCACTTACCAAATAGATAAAGTTATGAAGTGATGGTGAAATGGAAAAAAAAGTAAAGAATATTAGCGGAATTGTAAAAGGGTTAATAAAACAGAAGCTAAGTTGTTTTTTTTTTTTACGTTTCCAAAATTGAAGTGGGAAAGTTCAGAATTCCTTACATTTTTATTTCTTGTCCTCTGTTTTTTTATTGTCATTGCTATCCACGCCTTTCTTCCTCTTCCGGAGAGGTCTCTCGTCGTGTTTGATTCGTTGCCTCTCCACTTGAGCCCCACTCTGGCAAATCAAGCGCACACAGACTTTCTCTAAATTTGCTTTTTCTTTCCAAATATGTGTGTGTGTGTGTGTGTGCCATGAGATTTTAAAATTTGTTTGTTGTTGTTTTTCAAGTCCAGGGAGAGAGAGAGAGAGAGAGATTTGTTAGTCTTAAAAGTTTAGAAAAACATCAATTAATGTTTAATAACAGTTACACGGGTGGCATTGACACAACCTCTGGTGATTGTGGGTCTAAACACGGCTGGATTATTAACAGAATCAGAAACTCACTGCTGCATAAAACTATAATGATAAAGGAGAGTTTATAATTGAAGTTCATGGATGCTTTTATACCGCCATTAGCAATGAAGCGGTGTAGGTTAGTAGTAATCATCAAAATCCTGAATGGTTTATCCATCGATAATTTCCAGCCAACAAGGAAAGGGCAGGGAGTAATGAAAAGAGTTTCTCTCAGCAGGCACAGATTTGGACGTAGTAGTTTATGTACGTCGGTATGGTTTATAGTATAATCTGTCTTGATTAGCCCTCGGTGATTACAGATGTTTAAATTCAGAAGAAACTTATACATTTCTGTCTTGAAAGGTCACGCGGTTTAGTTTAAAAATGGGAACACAGTTGCGCAATTTGGCGATATATAAACCTGCGTCTTGTACCACGTGTGAATGGATAGAAAGCTTTTCTCCTCTGAAAAGAATCAGGGTTTTTTTTTCCTATTACAGGATTTAACAGCCCGGCTACTTTTACCAGTTGTTGCTTTTTAAACGAGAAAAATTTAAATAGAATAAGTAAATTCAATCTACAGCATCACAAAAAAGTGTTAAGGTTTTTTTTTTTCTTTCTTTAAAGCATTATGGGATTTCATCTTAATTGAAAATTTTAGTGTAGTCCCTTCACGTGGAACTCCTGCTGTCATCCAGCCTGATGATTGTTTCTGGTTTGTTTACTGCTCTCAGACCACCTGTGTCTGTGGACTGGATTTCTTCAAATTGGAGGGTTCACCTTGTTTGTACTAACTAATGAACCCTATGCTTTGGCGAATTTTGCTAGTTCCCATCAGAAGGACTGTGTCGGTCTGGTGCTGGCTGCTGGAGCCCCATTGGTGTGGAGAGATTGTGTTTCTGGAAAAGCTACATCAAAAGCATTAACTAACTACAGGCTTAAGTTATTTGATGGATTTTGACAGGATGATTTTTTGGTTCTGCTGTGTCACTGTGGGCATCTATGTTACAGCTCCTTCCCCTTTAAATTCTGATAGCCCTGTCACTGTGGGCATGTACGTTACAGCTCCTTCCCCTTTAAATACTGATAGCCGTGTCACTGTGGGCATGTACGTTACAACTCCTTCCCCTTTAAATCCTGATAGCTGTGTCACTGTGGGCATGTACGTTACAACTCCTTCCCCTTTAAATTCTGATAGCCATGTCACTGTGAGAATGTATGTTACAGCTACTTCCCCTTTAAATACTGATAGCCCTGTCACTGTGGGCATGTACGTTACAGCTCCTTCCCCTTTAAATCCTGATAGCTGTGTCACTGTGGGCATGTACGTTACAGCTCCTTCCCCTTTAAATCCTGATAGCTGTGTCACTGTGGGCATGTACGTTACAGCTCCTTCCCCTTTAAATCCTGATAGCCGTGTCACTGTGAGAATGTATGTTACAGCTCCTTCCCCTTTAAATACTGATAGCCATGTCACTGTGAGCATCTATGTTACAGCTCCTTCCCCTTTAAATTCTGATAGCCCTGTCACTGTGGGCATGTACGTTACAACTCCTTCCCCTTTAAATTCTGATAGCCCTGTCACTGTGGGCATGTACGTTACAGCTCCTTCCCCTTTAAATACTGATAGCCGTGTCACTGTGGACATCTATGTTATAGCTCCTTCCCCTTTAAATCCTGATAGCTGTGTCACTGTGGGCATGTACGTTACAACTCCTTCCCCTTTAAATACTGATAGCCGTGTCACTGTGGGCATCTATGTTACAACTCCTTCCCATTTAAATACTGATAGCCGTGTCACTGTGGGCATCTATGTTACAGCTCCTTCCCCTTTAAATCCTGATAGCCGTGTCACTGTGGGCATGTACGTTACAACTCCTCCCATTTAAATACTGATAGCCGTGTCACTGTGGGCATCTATGTTACAACTCCTTCCCCTTTAAATACTGATAGCTGTGTCACTGTGGGCATGTATGTTACAGCTCCTTCCCCTTTAAATACTGATAGCCGTGTCACTGTGGGCGTGTATGTTACAGCTCCTTCCCCTTTAAATCCTGATAGCCGTGTCACTGTGGACATCTATGTTATAGCTCCTTCCCCTTTAAATACTGATAGCCGTGTCACTGCGGGCATCTATGTTACAGCTCCTTCCCCTTTAAATACTGATAGCCGTGTCACTGTGGACATCTATGTTATAGCTCCTTCCCCTTTAAATACTGATAGCCGTGTCACTGCGGGCATCTATGTTACAGCTCCTTCCCCTTTAAATACTGATAGCCGTGTCACTGTGGACATCTATGTTATAGCTCCTTCCCCTTTAAATCCTGATAGCTGTGTCACTGTGGGCATGTACGTTACAACTCCTTCCCCTTTAAATACTGATAGCCGTGTCACTGTGGGCATCTATGTTACAACTCCTTCCCATTTAAATACTGATAGCCGTGTCACTGTGGGCGTGTATGTTACAGCTCCTTCCCCTTTAAATCCTGATAGCTGTGTCACTGTGAGCATGTACGTTACAACTCCTTCCCCTTTAAATCCTGATAGCTGTGTCACTGTGGGCATCTATGTTACAGCTCCTTTCCCTTTAAATACTGATAGCCGTGTCACTGTGGGCATCTATGTTACAGCTCCTTCCCCTTTAAATCCTGATAGCTGTGTCACTGTGGGCGTGTATGTTACAGCTCCTTCCCCTTTAAATCCTGATAGCTGTGTCACTGTGGGCACGTATGTTACAACTCTTTCCCCTTTAAATACTGATAGCTGTGTCACTGTGGGCATCTATGTTACAGCTCTTTCCCATTTAAATACTGATAGCTGTGTCACTGTGGGCATGTATGTTACAGCTCCTTCCCATTTAAATCCTGCTAGCTGTGTCACTATGCACCTGAACAGACAGAGTTAAGTGGGTCTGCCATGCTGGTTTGTGCATACTTGGCATAGTAGGGTCATTCCTGTTTTGCTACTGAACTGTCAGAAAAGCTGTAAGAAAGAATAAATAAAATGGTGAAGATATTCCTCTGTATGCTAGCCATGCTAGACTTTTGCTTCCCAAGACAGCTGAAGGGTACATTCCTGTTTTGTTTCTCATATATTTACAGCCTCTTTTCTCATTTCTTTCATTCTTTTTTTTTTAAAATTCCAAAAATATAGCATTACTGACTGAAAGCAGCTACACAACCCAAGCCATTTCACTTTTTACAATCACCCATTTATAGACTTGATATGCAACATTTGTATGTTCTTCTGTGAACTTTCTAACTGACCCCCAAACTCGTTAGCTCCGAAGATTTGTTTTGCAAGAGCTGAACTGGCATAAAAGATTATTTTTTTTTTTACTTTCGAGAAAACTAATAAAAACCCTGAACAAGCGAAACTATCTGAATTTATTTCAGATGAACGTATGTATCATTTAAGCCTTTTCTTCACAGTATGTAGTCATATAGATAGATCTGCCATAGTCTCTTGCATCTCAGTTAATGATGTATTCAACATCACAAGCAATTAACGATGCCATATCATTAGTTCCAGTATTATTATTATTATTATTATTATTATTATTATTATTATTATTATTATTATTGTTGAATATCGTACTATATCATCCATTTTCTAGTAGCCTTGATGTACAAAATGTCAGCTCAGATCATTCATCTTAGCAGCAGTCCAGTATTTTCATGCATTAGTAATTAAACTACACGATAGTATCATTATCGTTTGCTTTTCTTAAAAACAAAAAATTCTAATGATGTTTTGAGCTTTAAATATCTGTTGTTTATTGATGGAAGACAGGGATCCAGCCCAGAGAGAAGGTGGGTAGATCCTCCTTGTTGGGCTGCGCCTTCTCTAGTGGTGTCAATGTTATCATTTTGGTTTATGATGGAGATGATGACGCCATTTTTTATACTTGTGCATCAGGTACCGCAAAAGAAATTGTAAAAACTACATATGGTGGACATTAAACATTCAAAAAAATCAACAGTATTTTTAAGTATTTAAAAACTGTAATGAATTTAGAAAGGTCCATTCTGTCTCCACTCGGGGCTGTGGAACTATTTGTATTTATTTTCTTGTAGTGTTTTTATACTTCTGCACGCCGTCGCCATCGTCCGTTCATTTATCTTTCTTTAGTTTTTAATTAAAAAGGACTTGTTGTTTTTGCTATTACTATTTTGAAGTGTTTAATGGGATTCTGGGGACTGGTGCACCTTTATTTACTTTATTTCTTTTTAATTAAAATAGCATTTAAACTACAATTCTGGAGTTGTGGAACAGTGGCCACTGTAGGCTCCTCTTCCCCAGAGAAAGAATACCTGGACCCCTGTATCAGCTTGCAGGGACCTAGCCTTCAGAGTGCCCCAGAACCAGTGGCTACATATTACTTGAGTTCTAGTGTTTGGCAGATTTAACAGTTCTCTTTATCTCAGAATTCTTATCCACCAGTGGGGAGGAGCTGCTTCCTCTCAGATCTGCTCTCTCTCGTCTCTCGACTCTCTCTCTGGAGAGGGCTCTTTTCCTCTCTCTCTCTTTCTCTTCTATCGCTCGGAGCTGTCGATCTCTCTCTCGCTCTCTCTCTCTCTCTCTCTTTCTTCTCGCGATCTCTCTCTCTTTCTCTCTTTCTCTCTCTCTCTCTCTAGCTAGAGAGATAGAGAGCTCGAATTCTCTCTCTCTCTAGAGTGATCTCTCTCGATCTCTCTAGCTTCTCGCTCTCTGTCTCTCGTCTCCTATCTGTCTCTTTCTCTCTCTCGCTCTCTCTCTCGCTCTCTCGTCTCTTTCTCTAGATCTGCGAGGTAAGAGTGCGAGGGATGAGTGCTAGAGAGAGGGGAGAGAGGGAGCGAGAGAGGGAGCGGGCTAGAGAGAGAGGGAGGAGAAGAGAGAGAGAGAGATAGAGAGGGAGAGGGAGCGAGAGAGAGAGCGCGAGTCCGCGAGAGAGGAGGGAGAGCGATTGCGAGTGGAGAGGGAGAGGGCGAGAGAGCTGGATAGAGGGTCGAGAGAGAGGCGAGTCCGAGCGGATGAGCGAGATAGAGAGGCTAGGGGTTGAGCTAGAGAGCGAGATAGATTCTCGATTTCTATGGAGAGATCAAGAGCTAGAAGGTCGCGATCGAGGTATAGTGCTATCGCTATGTAGCTTGATCTCTCGTATTTATCTCGTTTTCTATTTTCGAGCTATCTTGCGAGGTAGAGATCTCTTTTCTATAGCGAGGTAGCTCTCTAGCGCTTAGCTCTCAGCTCTCGAGATATTTAGGTCTTCTCTCTCTCTCTCTCTTTGATTCTCGCTTTCTAGGGCTCTCTCTCTCTTTCTCTCTCTCTGTCTCTCTCTCTCTCTTTCTCTCTTTCTTTTCTCTCTCTCTCTCTTTCTCTTTCTCTCTCTCTCTCTCTTTCTCTTTCTCTCTCTTCTCTTTCTCTCTCTCTCTCTTTCTCTCTCTCTCTCTCGCTCTCTCTCTCTTCTCTCTCTCTCTCTCTCTCTTATATATATTATATATATATAATGACAAAATCCCCATTTGTTCTCATAATACTGTTTAACAAGCATTGATTTCTTGTCTCCTGGATGCCCTAAGTTAGTGTTACATGCATCACTGGCTGATTTGTCATCAGGATCTGTGTATACATCTAACACCTGCTTGTATCAGTCCACAGCATTTTTTCCTGACTTACTCATATCCTTCACATGCATGGATACTATTCAAATCAACCAAAGGATTAAATCAAACCATGATTATATATTAAAGATGAAATATCCCATTCCTTCAGAATTTGAAATAATAATAATAATAATAATAATTTGAGATAATTATATACCTGAATCTTAGTGTCTGTGTGTTTTGTGCTATCAACCATGAGAAAAAAAGGACTAATGCTGTTTGTATAAAATCTTCCGTGGGACTATGTTGCTTGTTCGGTCTTCAATTCCAGACAATGAGTTTGTTGTTTTAGACAGGATGTTTATAAAATATTTGAGAAATTTAACTACATGGAACAAAACAAAAAGTTAAAGTGCGTTACAAAGCCATTTGCTGAAAGTTTTCATTAATTGTTTGTATTGCTGTCCAGAGTAGAGTAAAACCAAGATGCTGACAATCGAGGAGAAGGTTAGCTGCATCTTGTGGCTGGCTGGCTGAAGTCGGGTTACTACAGCGAAATGGACGTTCACAGTACATTACAACAAGAATTCGTCATCCAAAAACTCCATTAGGAGGTGGATGAAGAAGACCATCGCAGCTGTTGAAGAAGAGCTTTTGAAGAAACCGGCGGAAATCGCTTCATCATCGCCTCACAAGAACTGAACGTTGTCCATTCCACAGATCATAAAATGCTGAATGTGAGGTGCATCAACAACGTGGCACAGATCAAAGCAGTTATCAGTCACATCTTACCCAAGCAGATGGAGAATGTGCTCAGAACTTTGGTAAATAGGATTGAGTGCTGTGTCAATGAAAATGGTGACTAGGAAGATGTTTAAGAATTTATTACTCCATCACTTGAAAACTTTGTTTTCGTTCTATCTTATGTATTTAAACAGTTAATAAGCTCTGAGAGCTCCTTAGACCTTTATAAATACTTGCTATACAAACTTAATAGTGGTGCATTCATAACAGCTTACTGGAGTTTTACTTATAAAGTAAAGTTAATTTTTATACATTGGAATCACAAATATTGCCAATCTTTTGTTTATTTTTCCTTCCTTCACAGAATTTCATTTAAATTTAGTGAAAGAGTAAAAGTGCATCTATTAGGTCATTACAAATGTGTTTTTTTTACCACAACAATGAGACTTCACATCGTTTGCTGAACGTGAAGTATATTAATCAAAGTAAGTTTCATTACAATCGATACACTTCCGCCAATGAGTCACAGGTGCATTTATACCATTTTGAAAAAAATCTGGATTTATGGAGTGGATAAAGTGTTGGAAGGCAGTTTCACTTGTTGCTTGGTTGGAGAAGGATTTAATATGGAGGAAGCTGTCAAAGTGTTTGAAAAGGTGGGAGAAAGGTCTGGTGAATAGGCTGGATGAGGGAGAACTTCGTACTCCAACCTGTTCAGTTTCTGAAGAGTCACTTTTGTAACATGAGGACAAGTATCGTCATGGAGCAGGACTGGGTCTCTTTGATTCACCATTGCCGGCTATTGTTGGGAGAGATTCTGATGAACAACGTTTAATTCATGGCAGTACCTTTCAGAGCTGTGATAGTTTCGCCAGGTTGCAAGAAGTTATAGTGGATGACACCAGCTGCAGTCCACCAGACAGTGACCTGGACCTTCTTTGGATGGAGGCTGGGTTTTGGAACGTGGTTAGGTGCCTTGTCTCTGTCAAACCACTGTGCTGATCGTTTGTGATTGTCGTGAAGAATCCATTTTTCATCACATAAAATGATTCAAGTCAAAAAATGTGTCGTTTCTGTTTCTTATGACAAGCGAAGAGCAGATCTCCAGTTGACGATTGTGTTGCTGTTCATTGAACTTGTGAGGCACCACCAACCTGTCAAGTCTTTTCACCTGGCCGATTGCATCAAGATGCCGCGAAACAGTTGCAATGCTTACGTCAAGCTCTCCATCAATTTCTCGCACCGTTTTCTTGGATCGGCTTCAGCTGAGGCTTTCAGACGGTCATCATCACAGCTGGAAGGACGTCAGCTACGTTCCTCATCTTCGGGGCTCACATCTGATCGGAACTTTGCAAACCGTCGTTGTACTGAGTGTTCATCTCCCGTGTCCTCGACCCATCCTCGCTTAACATTATGAGTTGCCTCCTTTACTTTGTGGCCCGGTTTGAACTCGTGAAGCAAAATGGCACAAAAAACATTTCTATCCAATCCTCACTCAGAATCCTGAAACAAATATCCATTTTATGGTTTCTGAAAAGGTATCTTTGCATAACATGTGCCAAAGGACAGGCTACAAAACCATATATATATATAAGCTTATCTACATTAACCTTCACAAGCTTGCAAAAGTGAACGTCAAATTGAGACATAATACAAAACTTTTGTAACGACATCTGATATTAATCATTATTAGCCATTCCTTTATAATCTCTTTTTTACCAAAAAAAAATAGTAATCCTGCATTGATATTATTTACAGACAATTAATTAGTCCAAAATAGGAATATGCAAAAAAAATTTTGATTTGATCTCGTGCTTTTGATGGCGAGGTTAGAGAAAAGTACAGGCAAATTGAACTTTATTTTAATATCTAAAGTAAACTTTCTTTCCAGATGTTGACAGATTTTTGTTTTAATGTTTCTGTTGACATTTCTATTTTCCTAAAAAGGGGGGGTATTTGTTTTTATTCTTTATGAGCCTCAATACACCTTAAATCCACCACGAAGTACAGTAGGAAGATCTTGTGGGCTAGATAGAGAGTAGAGTTCAGTCTGGCTGTATCCTGGATTTTTGTGACAATGCTGGAAATCATGGATTTATTTAATAAAGGTTAATTGATACACCCTGAATGCAAGATTATCTCCCTTGATGAACTTTTAAATAAGCTTTGAAAAATTAAGGGGAAAAGTATTTTTTCTTTATTTTGCTTTTTTTTATTGAAAAAATTATATATGTAACAATAAATAAAATTGTATATCCTAAATAATAATAAATTCATATTTCTAATTCTTTTGAGCTGCTAGTTATCAGTGAAAGTAATCACTGTGGACATTAAGGGGTTAATTAAGATTAAATGTATGAGCTAATGTTTGTGAATATTATAAGTATTTCTGAAGTCAGGGAACAAAGAAAGTGTCTGCAAGTTTTCTAGACTGGAAGTGCAGTCAAACTTTGATATTCTCATTCAAGCAAACTTTAAAAAAACTATTATTATTATTATTGTTATTGTTGTTGTTGTATTTTATTATCAGGCATTTTCACTGTCTAATGAACTCATTTAATTAAACTTGAAATTAGCTTGCTCCATGGCTGAGCCATATGGAAAGGGTCACCTTCAGGGCGCAGTTCCAAGTGATCATCAGACACTGACTTGAGCATTTTTGGTGTTGGATATAATATCATTTTTTTAATATTGGATTGGACCAACAAATTTTCTCTCTCTTCATCGATAGAGTCGCCATCTCTCTCTCTCTCTTCAGATCTATCTCTCTCTCTATCTCTCTCTCTCTCATATCTCTATTCTTCATCTCTCTCTCTCTTTTATCTCTCTCTCTTTCATCTCTCTCTCTCTCTTTCTCTCTCTCTCTATCTCTCTCTCTCTCTCTCTCTCTCCATCTCTCTCTCTCTCTCATTCCTTCACAGCATGTTTTTTCATTTTAATGGAAACTCGAAATTGAGCAGAAATGGGAAAATGCTGTTTGGTTTTTGTCCTGTTTGACATATGTCATACTGTAATTAAGAGATTTAGCTTCTTGCAGCTTACATTAGACCAGGAAGATCCAAGATCGGATTCCCCAATTACTGGTTTGCACTGGACAGCCTAGCTCGGTCTGGATGGACTATTAGTGATAACCACATTAACCCAAAATTTTCACCAAATTGATTATTTGCTTCTCTGATGGTGTGTGACTGATTCCATCTTCTATTAATTATCAATAGAAGCTTTTTGAAGGTTACATGACTTATATCTTGATAGAACAGGACGGCTGTACATGGCCAGATTCCTGACCATCACAAAGTTGATTCTACTTACTGACTTTACTAAGGTGGTTTTCCTTGACAGCAAGGTAGGAATATTTTATTGAGTAGACCTGCAGTTCTGAGACTGAGGAATAAACAGACTAACCAATTAGCCATGTTTTAAAGGTAAAAGTCATTCTACTTTTTGGCGCTGTTAAAGTTTAAAAACAACAATAGCAATGAAAGAAACAGTAGTGAGATTGGGCTATGGTCTTGTTGGTACCAAGGATTGTCTTCCGTCAGGGTTGGACTGTTTCAGGTTTGCGTTTTGACACGAGAGCCAGTTAGTTATATAACGGCGGTGTTGTGCTTCTGAACAGAACACTAAGCAATGCTACACGTGTTCAGCATCATTCAGTTACTCTTAGATATGTGGTGACTGTAACCATGCGTAACAACATTAGATGGAGGAGCAGCAGCAGCAGCAGCAGCAGCAGGTGTTGACGGTTTACCAGGAAGTCGTAGAATGAAAAAGCAGCAATACTTCACTTCAAACGTCAATCATGGCTACACGGATATGGAGGAGGGCTGTCAAAGAGTATAATAAATACAGGGTTTATAAGTTAATGGAAATAAGGTGTATATCAGTTGTAGAAAAGCTACTGACAACATGTAGATTTAAACTTATATGTATTAAAATCACTTTTTATATTCGTGGTGGTTTATAATTAAGTGATAAATAGCTACACAATATTAATGGTATTTCCAAGTTTCTTCTCACTTTGCAAAACAGCTACTAGAAGCTGCCTGGGTGGAAATAACCACCATGTAATGTTGTGATAGTTTGTTTACTTAATGATGCTCGAAACTGCACAAATGAATATAATTTGACAAGGGAAATATGACCCAACTAGGCAGCTTTCTAGGAGCAAGTCTGTATCGATTATTACTTGAAAAGAACCACTGCCAACTACTTCTCCCTTTTATCTCCCTCCCTTGGTACCTTGTAAGCATGGTTTGTATCACACTGGCATTAGATTTTTTTCTCTGATGTCTCTGATGCCATTTTAGAAACTAATGCTGTTATGAAGCAGGCACCAGGCCACTATATGCCCTGTCTACTATCTCTGTGGCTCAAGCAGGGTTTTTTTTATTTAATTGCTAACCTTGGGTACAGGACAAGGAGACCCCTTGGCCCATTGATATTTATCTGGAGGGTGTTTGCTGGAAAACTTTTTCCTCCCCTGTCTATGAAATGGTTTGTTTTAATAGCTATCTAGCCAGCATTTGGAGATTTCTGCAAATAGGAGGAAGGGAGACAATTCAATGGAAACTCTTCTGCAAAGACCTGAAGCTAATTCCTGAATGAAAGGTGATGATGATAATAGAATTGTAAAATGTATCAGGTAGCTCATTTTCATGATTATAAGGCTATTTTTTTTAGTAATATTAACCAGAAAATAACCTTCTGGTGTAATAATAATAATATAATTTATTGTACTATAACTGGCTAAAACTGAATGAAACATGGACCTTGAGTCCAGAGATAAGGAAATCTGGTTTTATTGGTGGAAGGAAGATGTGAAAAGATATATCTAGAATCCTTTGAACTCAGGAAGAATATATTTTTCCAAACAACATCTCGGTAAAAAAAGATTACTAAATACAAAAACAGTAGTAATTGTAAAATACGAGTATACATTCTCATTCATGTATATTATAATGATGAAGACAGAACAAGAGTAAAAGAAATGATGGTGACGAGGTGGATTTGTCAAAATAATTTGCCTACATTCAGAAAATGTGCTGCAAGGTTAAGTTCTGGCAGAAAAACACATTTTAAAACTATCTGGTTACTAAAAACAAGTTTGGAATTGGTAATATATTATAGATTGCATTATCTAACAAGCAGGAATTCATAATACAATAAACATGTAATGTATAGAAACTGAGAAGACAGAGTGAAATTAGCATGTTAAACCCTATCTGCTGTAGCTTGGGTCAGTACTCTCTTCCTAGACTGAGGTCCTCTCATTGGTGACAGCCCCATCTTCCTTCACTCTGGTGCCTAAATGGTCCAAAATATTCTCGATTGAGTCTAGGGTTACGATTCATGGCAGGCCATATAGCTAAGTCACTTTTATCTATTTTCATCAGGTGATCTTTGCTAAAACCTCCTTTAATTTTCTCATTTTAGTTTAATACAATTTTTATTATTAAAATATATGATACTTTTCAACATTAAAACACTAAAGAACATGTACAAAAGAGTGACAGTGCTTGTTATTGGAAATATTTCTTGGTTTTGGTGATTTTCAATTAAAATCCAACTGAAGCCTGATCAATTTACTCTTAGGAGTTCTTTTCACAGCACTGGCAACAACAAAAAAACAACAACTCCAAACAAGTATAGTGTAGAATTGTATGGCTGTGTTTCATCTCCATCCTTTCTTTGATCATTTCATGTTCCCTAATGCATTGACCTGCCATCTAATTTTCTTGGAGTAGAAATAAACAAAATTTTTAAAAGTAAACGTGAATGCTTTTGTAGAAATAAACAGCAAAGCTGCTGCTGAAATAATGGAAATAGCTACCAAAAACACAGCAACATTAAAGTCAATTTGTTGATTGTCTTTAGCAGAATTTTCAGGCTTTTATCGCCACTTAGATTATATTTTCAGTTGACATTTCAGGAAACATCTTGTCACTGTCTTCAGGACAGTCATGCAAGGGAATATTTGGCTGCAATTTTGATTGATTGATTATCTCTCTGCAATAAAGTAATTGTCTGGGATTTCTGAAATATTCCACCAAATTTATCTTTGATGGAAGGGATGTGGATTTAATTCTGGTGCTGCCAATAGCTTTGTTATATGCTACAAGTGGATACACCTGGGTATCGTATAACCCATCTCTGATTTTCCTGGTGGGACTAGGGTTAAGCTTATGACTTCTTGGCATATCTTTAAATGCTCTAACCACCAGACTACTCAATCTGAGAAAGAAACTAAATACATTATGCATTTTAAATCACATTCTGTATTTTTTGGCATTTGAAAATTTTAAGAAAAGTAAAACCAAATTTTTGTTAAAAACTGTGACTGCTTTGTGTATCAAACCACTGTAAGAAGAGCAACTAAAGATCAGATTACTAAAAAGGGTTTGGTTAGTTTCTTACTTCTATTGATGAAAAAGTTAGTTGTTGCTTATGAACAAAAAAACCAAGTCAAAGTCAAGGAGACAGACACAGTTGAGGACAAACTGTATCAAATAGGGAGTATCCTCCAGGGTATTGCACATCTTTGCATGTTTAGCTTAATGTTCATTCTTATATTGATCATGTAATAGCTGATGCATGTAACTGGTGAGTGGGTTGTTAGTTGTGTGCTTGTGACTTGTATTTTTGTCCATGTTCCAGAAATGGATTCTTTTGGTAATGGGGTCTTGTTATATTCTCAACATTTAGGTATCTCCTTTTTCACAAATGTAACAAAAGCCATTTTGTTTGTGTATGACCGACATTATTCTGTGTAAATGAGATTTATTTCCATTACTATGCAATAGAAGTAATCAAATTTTATAAAATTATCTAAGAAATGATAAATGCTTACTGAAACTATATGATAAATTCAAATAAATATAAATTAGCATGGCATATAATGAACAATTTTTGTGTATATATATATGTGTGTGTATATATTTCTTAATAATTCAGCACACCTGCTTCCAGGGTTAGGGTTATTATTCACATTTTAAATGATTTATGCTAGTGGAAGGTTTTATCTTGAGGCTGACTTGCAGCCTTTGAACTCTTGCTCACATTTACATGAACCATATAAATCAAAGCTTCTTGCTCTCTCTCTCATTGCCTCCTCCTATCTTAGAGGATTATATCATGCTCAATGCCTTACCCATGGCCAACTTTTAATTGCATTGTTCTGATAAAACCAAAATTAACTTTTTCTTGC
The DNA here is from genome assembly GCA_018389105.1 of Nautilus pompilius. Taxonomy (NCBI): domain Eukaryota; kingdom Metazoa; phylum Mollusca; class Cephalopoda; order Nautilida; family Nautilidae; genus Nautilus; species Nautilus pompilius. Next base: position 152,788 of record JACATO010001119.1, read on the forward strand.
TGCTTTGTAAAAAAAGAAAAAAGAAAGAAAGAAAGGAAAGAGCAGTGGCATTAGTCAGCAGGCGGGCAGGGAAACTCAATCATTGGCTGTATTCTCCGGCTACAATTGCATGATGGGAACATCTTGCATATCCTTCTACACAACAGGCAATAAATTCTGGGAGGGATCTGTTATGGGAAAACGTTGGACCATTCCATGGATTGCGAACAATAAAGCCACTGCCAGGAAGGGGGAGATGGAAGTGATGGGACAGTCTGCAGAGCTTGTGCTGGGAAATTAAATGAGCATTTTCCTGGTGAAGGCTCTTTCTGTATGATGAAACTGTAGCCGGGGGAGGAGGGGGGGGGAGAAAGCACTGCTAGGGAGATAGGGATTAAAAAGAAATAAGGTGGCACAAGACATTGAATTGAGAGGTTGCTAAGTTACAGCTGTCATTTCGATGTATAGCTGGGCGCACATGTTCAATTAATGCTCCCATGATTCCTGCCTCAGTAATAATGGAGACGTTTTATGCTTCACTGAGCACCGTACATATAAAACCTTATCTGGAGTTCCCTGTGATAGATTTAGAACCTGCAATATTGAACAGAATTAGCGGGAGAAGTGAATCCATTGTTCTTGTGTCCCTATGGCTGGCAGGTCAGGTTGGTGTACTGCAGCAGTGGCAGGGGGTTTAAAGAAAGAATCTACCACATCCAAAGCCTTGTTGCAGAAACCCAATTTTTAGAGATTACACGAAATAAACATATCAAGGAAGTATTACTATGCATAACCATAAATATCAATCACATACCCAGCTTGACATCGCTTATGCATGGAGTCCACAAGACAAACACATTGGCCCGTGCAAATATCGGCCAAGTCAACTGAATAATTCGAAACATCTGATCCAGATTTCTGGTCTTTTTCATCTTCGTAGTTTGTGTATGTTGTTTCATAGGTTCTTTGTTGGGTTTCCTGTTGTGGCTTTTAGCTGGCCACTTTAGAACTGTAACCAGAAATATATTTTTTTTTTTGTATGCTTGCGAGATACTGCTTTGTGATGATGGTCAAAGGTTTCGGATTGTCATCATGTTGGAAAACCTAGCTGAAGTGGACGTGGTTTAGTATGTCTGTCAAAATGTCCAGGTAAACAAACTGATCCGTTATTTCCTGGATACGATGAATAGGGGCCTTTTCCTGTTTTTGGGGGCGAAACAGCTCCATACTGTAATGGACGCTTTCCCACCTTTGGTCATTAACTGCGGTACACATCAGATGGAATGCTTCACCTGATCTTCACTGCACACAAATCTGGCGATCTGAGCAGGTTCTGCTGGGCTTGATGTGACTTTATTTCACCCATTGTGGAACGCTGTAAATGTTATACACTAGCTTACTGTATGCTATTCGTCATCAACAACAAAAAATAATACCACAAATGTAAGCAGTGTCGATCTTTTGTCACAATGAAATTCTGTCATGTGTATAAAAAATGAAGCATATGCAAAATATTTACTATTGATCATGTTGATGTATATGACAATCAAAGAACAAGAACTTATGATATGATGACAGTGCTGGAATGTTTATTTTTACATATTTTGTGTGTCAATTTGTCTCTGTTTTTCCATTGTCCTTAAACTTTTGTCTGGCACTGTAGATGGCTCTGTTTCTGTATTGAAATAGGTTTGTTATAGTGTTTCCTACCACAAAGTGGAGTAGTTTCAATTATTACGTATCTCCAAAACCATTTTTTTGGGTATGAGTGAGTGATAGGAATAATGCAGACTTACATGGTTTTTATAGATAGATTCCCATGTTACAAATGTTGCATTGTATAGGGAACAACTGAAATTATGTATGTTTTGAATTATAGTAGTTACATATATTTCATTTTATCATAAAAGAACCAAATAGTACATTTGCATTGTATTTATTTGATATTTACTAGATTGATTTATAAAAATGTGGGAAACAACTCATCCATGTTGAACTTTTCTTTTAATGCTTACATTTTTCTCTTGCCATTGGTTGGTCTTTATTTACCTGAATACAGTCAAGCAATCTCTAGGTATTTACCTCAACTCTTGCGGAACGCCAGGATATATGTTTATGTATTTCTGAGGACTTGTATGGTTTCAGTAATCGATCATTGTTTAAAAGATGTTATTGTTTCCATCAAGGAGTTAATTCTCTTTCTGGTTAAAAATGTAGATGACACAAATGGATACAAAAAAACAAATACTAGTAGAGCAGATCAGGCTGTTTGGTTGTGTTTCTGATTATATATTGTGTAAAAGAAATATTTTTTACAGGTTATTGCAAGGTGATCATTGAACAGAACTTTAAACGAGCAAAAGAAACATCTCAGGCTGGATCTTGGGGTTTTCATTAACATGAATTTCTTAATGCAATTTTACAGTTTCTTTTCCTGATTTTATTATATACACGTTTAGATTTTGTAATTGTGCTTCAATTGTTTTACTCTGTATCATGGATTTTACTGTTATATTTAATTCAACAAAGTAATCACCAAATATTCCCTTACAGCTGTTTCTGAATCTGCCTTTTATTTGAAATTATTGCTAAGTATAGAAAAGAAAGCCATTGCTGCTGATGGATAGCTTATATGCAATAAGGTGTTTATAGGATCTTATTACTTGTACCATCGTTGTGTTGGATGCAGGTTTACAGGGGCCTTCTATCATCTGTCTTCATGATAGTTCTGATATAATAATACAGTTATAGCAAAATCATCTGAACTATCCCTTGAAGTCTGTGACAGTCAGTACACTTGCAGAAAACAAAGAAGAGTGTACAGTTTATTTTTGGGTGTAAAGCGTTGGCACTTAGTAAATGTTCAAAGGGGGAATTTTTCCCATCTGGTGACAGTGCCTTTTAACGCTGGTATACAATTGTTTTCACTGGGCAAAAGTCTTGGGCAATCTTGCAGAAACACTAGTGCATGTTTTGTTTCCTCTCAGAATAACAACTGAATGGAAATGGCAAAGGTATCAGTTGCTAACAGACATGGAATAATATTTCTCTTTGAAAAGTCTAAAACCCAGTGCAAAATAACTGGTATAACCAGAATTTCAAGGTGTACCATTCAAGAAATTATCAAGAAATTCCGAGATATTGGTTCAGTTTCTGATAGACTGGGATTCCACATTTTTGTCATCTAAAAAAAAAAAAGAGAGAGAGAGAGAGAGATGAGGAATACCTGAGAGTAACTTCACTAAAGGATAGAAGGAAATCCAACAAGGAGATAGATAAAGTAAGAACTGGCATAATCCTCATGGTATTCATGATTCTACAGTATGAAGGTCTTTGGAACAAAGTGGACTTACAGGACAGGTGGCAGTCAAGGAACCATTTCTGTGTAAAAGGAATAAGGCTAAGTGATTAAAACATGCCATCCAATATTGAAAGTAGACTCAAGAACAATGGAGCAAAGACCATCGACCATGCAAATGAAAATTTGAAATTTTCCGGTTTAAAAGACGCTGGGGGTAAGGAGAAGAATTTGAGAAAAGTGTAAGGAAATGTCTGCAGTTTGATATCTGTTCAGGTTGGCTGTTGGAGATTTAGTAAGAACAGGAGGAAATATGAATGCAGCCTGCAAGTAGATTCTTATTCAACATGCTGCCAGTGTTGTCAAAACATACAATGCAACAAAAAAACAAACAAAAAAAAATGAGTGGGGTGCTGGACTTATTAGAGTAGCCAATACAAAGTCTTGACCATAATATTATTTAATATGTATGGAACTACTTGGGGAGAATAAAAATGAACACAACTGGAAGTCATGTATGAACTAACCATGGGCAATGTTTTTCGGTGCATGGAACAACATTCTAGCTGATACTATTTCAAAATTATAAGATTCTCCTGTGATGTGTTCAGGCAGTTATGAAGGAAAAGGGTAGTATACATAATCTTTATTATTTTCATCTTGTCTAATTTATTAAACTGTCTGTCTCTTTGGTTTGTTTCATTCCTTTCTACAGTTGAACTTACGAATAAAAATTAGGTAGCTTAAGACTTTTGTGCAGTACAGTAGATAAGATCAAGAAACTGCAATACCTTTTGGTGTCAGTCTTGTGTAAAACATTGTTAAGGGAATGTTTAATGGAACCAGTATTCAGAATTTTAATGGGTCGTTCTACTAACAAGGAAAACGGTATGGAATAATAAATGTGATGTATAATTAGAGTACAGGATATATATATATATTGCTTTTAGAATATTTTTTAACTTGTTAAACGTCTGTTTGAATGCATTTAACAAAGAGCATAAATATTTTTTACATTATATAAAGAAGACCAGATGCTAGTTATTAACCAAAGCTGCCATTCACTTGTCGTGGAACATTTAATGTTCTCCATAACTGTTTTTATTAAATTTTCTTTCTTTCTTTTCTTTGTCTTGTTGTTTTTTCAATAAAAGATTATCTTTTAAAAATTGAATTAAAGTTTAATCACAATTTTAAGCAATTTCCTTAAGCATGAAACTGCTACAAACGAGACATTTGAAAATATTGTCTGGGAGAATTTTCTTTTTCCCTTTGTTTTTGAAGTCCCATCTTTGTTTTTTTTAATGACAACAAAAACTGGTTTAAATGTAGAAACGCGACACGTTTTGGACCCGTTTAATCCAACAAATTTTAAAGGGAGATAACTGTCAGCTCCTTTTCTAAAAGAAAAGAGACAACAACCCGCGGATAAAGTCTCTTTGTACAAACGAAAGTTATAATAGTGAAGGATATGCAACATTCAGGCAGCTTCCTATGAACTAATTTCAAAATCGATACTTTAAAACTAATAATCCATATAATTACCGTTAAATACTATTACGTGAAAAGGGGGAAAAAAGGGGGGCAGATGTCTTGTAATTTCAGTGAGGGGTATCTCCAAGGATTTCCTGCAATTATTAACAGAGTTATTACACCATAATTGGAAGAAATTGCAATTTTTATTTCCTATAACAGTTTGAGCTGCTTTAATGGACACAAAATTAATTATCCATTCATAAGTGCCAATAGATTATTGAAAATTGCTGCATAATTCACAAACTCAGACAGCGTTGGTGAAGAATAACGGTAGCATCGTTGGCAGTTATCTTGCAGCATACCAAGAACTTGCGGGGTTGCATTTCATTAGCGAAAGTTCTTTGTACAGCTCCTCCGCCATGATATCCTGCAACATTTTCATTTACAAATGGCGACTGATTCATCTGCATAGTTGCTGCTTTTCAAATAGTTTTTATTCACTAATTAAATTTATGTTCATACGGTAAAGGTATAAATTTAAATTATGGAAAATATTTTATTCGATAAATGAGGATTAACCACCCCAAAAAAAGACTAATTTTCATTATCTTGCATGCAAAAGCTACCATTCTCTAGTTGCTATAGAAATGCACTATTTCTTGGCCACATTTGGGTCTGCAAAAGGCCCAGGATGCAGTATGTATGAGGACAAGGGATCTCCTTCCCTAATATGTACATGTCCATCACAGAGTTTATGCCTCTTACCAAATGTTATTTTTCTCTTCTTGATCAGATGCAGGGTTGTGCACCATTTGGATGTTGTTAAATCAAAGTATACATAGATGATTTTACTTTGAAAAGCATTAAAAAGGATAAATCTTTGCCGATCCAGCTTGCAGATTGTTTAGATACAGGCCTGGTATACACTGTCCACTACAGCAGAAATGGCATTCATCAAGCAGAGAGCATTTAATTGCAGAGTGTTTCCATTGTATGTTGTTGTTTTTCATTGTCTGAAGTCAGCTGTTAACAAGCTGTTGGCTGTCACAGCAAGAGAAATAATGAATGTACCTCATCTCCCTGAGTTTTATGGTCTCCTGAAAGCATGTTTGGACTGACAAAATTAATGACTAGGGAACTACCCTGGGTGTGAATTTGACTGGTTAATTATTTTTTCCTTCTGAAGGAAATTTTTTGGACAGGTATGTTGATGGAGAGTGAAAGTGAAATCTGACTGGTTGGTTTGGAGTCTGATGGACAGCAGCCATGCCCATGTTGCGCTGCTGGTTAATGAGACCTAAGCAGAAATGATTATTATGTATGTTAGCATTCATTTATCATTTTTATCAGTCAAACAGGAAATCATCAGTATCTCTTTTGTACAGTTGTGGATCAGCTATTATTTTCAGATGCAACGTGCAAAGCTCTCTGTGCTGATGTTGGTTTGCTTAATACACGCAGCAGCCTGTGGAACACTGCTCATTTTGAGCATGAGTACATAATAATAGTGTGTGTGTGTGTGTGTTTATATAATATCAGATAAACGGCAGCTATTGAGCTTCACTAATGTTAATAGTCTAAATTTTAAAGCATTGTCTTACTCTGTTACTCAGCTAGGTTCAACAGTTTTTAATTGTGTTGCCAGCAACGTTTGATTTACCATTAGGGCCAATCTTCTGGGTAACAAGGCGAGTTATAGTTCTGATTGTATGTAACATCAATAGGCTGTGTAATGATTTAGATTATGGCCAATATCAGCACAATGCACTTGGATGTGCTTTTATTATTATTATATTATTATTATTATTATAAAGCAACAATTAACCTCTCCTAACTAGTTGGAGGACAGATGGAAAGCATTAAAAAAAATTAATGGTATGTGACATTGATGAACGTATTTTTAATGGCGACACATTATCAAAGTGTTATTATAACTTTACATACTACAAAGGATACATACAAAGGATTGTGTCAGTTGTTGTTCTTTTCTTAATTACATATGAAATCATTTTTGAAAGTTCTCTTATAACACTGAGACAAATTTTTTTCATAATGCAGGATTATGCAAGAACAATTTTTATAACATTTTAGCATCATCAAATACTGTTTTTGTGTCTTGCTGCTGCTGAGAGCATTCAGATGAAGAATGACCAATCAAACAGTTACTGGACCTTGACGGTTATGGAACACCAAGATGGTGGTACTCACATGTTTGGGTAGATTTGGGCAATAATAATTTTAGTGAGCATTTGGAGTAACTCTCTACTTAAAGAATATTTTTGTCAGCTCATGGTAAGTAAGGTATGATCAAATATGACTGTTTTCAGCTTGGGTGACTGACTAGGAATTGTTGGTGAAGTGGGTTAAATACAAAGTTAAATTTTAAAAATTCAAAATAAAGAAGCAATTGAAGGATCAGCAGGTAAGATGTTTATCCAAAACAAACCAAATTATTAATTTTCTATTTTATTTAGCCATCTCTAATGGTTTCATAAGAGTTATAATTATTAATACTAATTAAATTGCAAATTTAAAAAAAAAAGAAAGAAATTGGCCAAGAATTTTTTTTTATTGGTTTCATGAGAACTAAACCATTGTTTGTTTTTGTTTCTTAGACATTTACCACCAGTGGGAGTTAGGCCATTTATTTACATGTCTAACCAATTTCCGAACAATTGATGACCTTGCCCCCATGCTGTCCCAAACATTGCAGATCTCAGTTAAGGTACTGCGTCACATGTTCACTGCTGTCTGAAGGTCACTCTGCCTGGTGCCATCATCAGACTAATCTACAGATGTTTATTGGGTCATGCAGATAAGCAAGCAAGAGAGTTTTGTTAAAGAGACTAAATCTCTTCTCATCCTACTAATTCATTGCAATTTCTAAACTTTGTTTTGTTGTTTTTTTTTTCTTTTTTCTGTGTTAAGTAGGTTCATCAGCTATTTTATCTGCATCTGTTCTTCAGACCATCAAATGATCCAGTTTTAGATAGAACGATATATAGAGTGTCAGAAAAGCATTTAGTTATTAAAAGCGTTCGTCTCCCCTCTTTTGTCAAATGCAATGCATAAACTTACATAAATTTGTCTTAGTTTTTTTTAAAAAAAAATAATTTAGGGTTTTATGCTCCTTGTTGTTAACTTCTTAATGTTTGCTGGTTAACCACTGATTACACATGATGAATAACGTCTGAAACATTCTCTCAGTAAGCACAATGTTGTAGATTGCTTCGGTGTTATGGCCCTTAAGGAGATCCACTCACTTCCCCAGTGGTAAACCATGTAACGCTACTATACGAGATGGAACTTATGATGGTCGCCTCATTTTTCGCAAAGTATTAATGTATGTGGTTCAGATTTATTACTTCTCTTAAAAACAAACTTTTTACACTTTCCTTTTTAATGATTTCCTTATCGCTTGATATATTCAGGCAAACAAATCTTCTTTTACCATTATGTAATAAGCTGTTCGGACAACAGTGAAAGTCATTCTTTGAAGGATTGGTTCCACTTGTGTGTGAGAGGGATTATCTGTAGGTTTACAAGACTTTCTGCCCTTCACACTCAGTATATCACACGGATGCTTTTCTTGAAAGGAAGTAAAGCACTGACCAGTTTACGGTTCAGCTCGGTTCTGCCTCCATCTTGTAATGCTTGCAGCTCAGTCAATGCGTCACTTGGATGTAGAACCTCACTTCAAAGAGAAAGAAAAACAAAACTACCAGAGATGCTTACTTGATTTATTTAATTTTTTGTTTCTCAACACTAAACAGCAGATAAAAGAAACAACAGCAAAATCTAATGAATGAAACCGACCGAACTTATAATATGTCCATAGTTGCTTTGGTGACGCATGTGATCTCTAACTGGAACAACTGTCCCAAGTCCTCTGTTACTACAATTAACCAGAGTAGCTGGGTCAGGGTTAGGGTTGGTAATTGGAAGCTCTCTTCTTCTCTGATGACATCATGGTGGTGTGTGGGAGAGATCATTGTTCTTTCTGTAACCCACTGTCTGCAGCAGCTTGCAGAGCTTTCATAATAATCAGCCATTATTTGTAACTTGTAATATTGCATCCATTTAACAGGACCTTCACACCATTTCTTTGGCTTTATCTGTAATATGTCAATTCGTGGCTAATAAACTTCAGAAGTAAGCCTAATTTCCCTCTTCATGCAAGAATGTCTGGTTGGTGCTTGGAATCAGTTTCCTGCTCTCTTGTGCTCTGCCTAATTGCTGCAATCATGTTATTGAGATGTCACACTCTTGAGCAATTTGCTAAGCTACCCTCGGGGCAGGCATCTTCCATGATTGCTAATAACCAGTGTGGCAACTTTTACTTTTATATAACCTGGCCCCCCATCGAAATAAATGGGTTTTAATTTGTGATCAGACCTTTTTTTACTGATTCATCTAGAAATTCCTTTGGTACACTTTAACTATGCGTGTCAGGATCATTAATGCTCAAAAATAGGAACAAGAAACTTGTATTGTAAAGTTATCTAACATAAATTTCAGGTGTCCGCTTATCTCATTTCTTGTAAGTGTGTACATTAATATAAGAGTCTGAAAACAGAAGAACAAACAATGTACTCCCTCAGGGAAGTAACTGCATGTATCAGAGCCGCCTAGTAAAACGGCCTCAAAGATAATATGAAAATATAAGTTACATTAATTCACCTTTTTATGGGTAGAGGTAGAATGTATCATTTTTAATGCTTCTCTTCAGACATTTTACAAATTATATTACTTTGGTTTAAATTATTGTATTTTTATTATTTCTTGTCTTAAGATATATTTAAAATAATTGCTATTTGGTGTGGATATATGATATAGTTTGAATAGTATAGGTTTCATACAAGCACTGATTCTGAACTGTATGTACAATAACTAATTAGAGTCATTCCAAGTATTTAGTAGGAGCATCTTTTTGCATCGTGTAGAACTTGTATGTGTCCAAGCGCAGCAGTGATCTGACCAGTCTTAGTAAATGTGACAAAAAACCTCAGCTATAATGTTCCTTCTTTTGCATTACATTTTCTAGGAAAATGAGTCTGTGGCCAGTCCATTTAATAGCAGTGGCTTAGTATGTATATCATGGATAATCGCTGTTTTGATGGTATGTTGCTATGACAGAGATCTGTACAATCTAAATAGAGATTTTATAATAACTGATTAGATGAAATTTAGGAAGAACAAAAATAAAGTAGAATTGGCTGAATATATTATTTCATTTGTGAACCATCTCATAATGTTTCGTATAAAAGTCATTACAAGACAGACAGACAGACAGATAATGCATCATTGCAGACATTTTGTTTTCTTATTATGAACAGCCTCGTAAAAGGGTTCTGTTTTAGAATGTCGTAATAATTTATTAGACCAACTGAAGTAAGTGAGTGGTTTTTATTAATATTATTATTCTTTAATTTTATAAACTTCTGTGAATTTACTTATATCTGTTTTTTTTTTTTAGATGTACTATATATATATTCATGTGGGAAAAATACTTGAGGTAACCATGACTACAGTATTTCTGGTGGGTTACTATAGAGATTGGTGCAGCAAGCCAAATGCTCTGAATGACAGAGAAATTCTCGTTATTCATAATCTTTTGTTTTGGCAGCAGAGAAAATTGAAGTAGCTTTGATTGATCTTCTCTGTGATGAGCAAAACTACAGCTCTGGTTAAACAACATGGCAACCCTGACCTTTCTGAGTTCAGACTTCAAAAAATTGTTGTGATGTACCACTGCACCAAATGACACGGTGTTATCAGTTTGTTTAATAAAGTTGCTACCCCGTCTGCAATAAACTTTCGAGGAAATACTTGTGTGTACGGGAGCCATGTTTCATCGGAGACAAATCTATGAACAGAAAATATGTGGAAAAATTTTTCTGCACTTCAAAGGATGATGATAATCTGTTTTTCTCCACCTGGGAAAATTACTGTGGGATTGCAGTTAGATCTTTGCAACTTGTAAACTTCGATGTGGTTGTTAGTGATTAGTGTATCATTACTTAAGCTGAGCTGGTCAAACTTGCTGCTCACAGAGCATCTGTCAACGGCTTTTGGAACAAAAGGGGAAAAAAAAAATGGAAAGTATTTTTTGGACAGGAGAGTTTGTTTATTTCTCAATTCAACTAAGAAACAAAGACCACTTGCTACTTTTATAGTATATTTATTGTTGTAGATTATGGTTTATCCTGCTGACTTATGTGGTTTGATTTGATTGTTTAATGAAACATTATAGACTCTTTTGTGCTTCATTAGGGAATACTCAGTGCCTGTGATCTACTAACCGTACAACTGCTTATTTGTCATCCAGTACACCATGTGCTACTAACATTTTGTACTTGAATTATTGTTTTTCTTACTGTCAGTTTGAGTACTGTTACTTTCTTATCTGATGCTTACCCTGTACCAAAGAACAGCTTACCCTGTACCCAAGAACAATGCAATCAGTTCACTGCTTGGCTTAACACAACTCTCCTTGGTCAAAATAACTATCGCTTACCTGTGAAATTCCTTTGGTGAGTCTTCTGAGAATTTCCCTGAATGAGTGATGCATTAGAGGAAGATTATTGCTATTTAATTATTTGTAGACTATTATCCCTGGCACTTTATCTGGCATTGATACCATGCTCACCGCAAAGGAAGCTATGAGAACTACACAGATGACAATGGTATCGGATCTGAAAAAGAAGCTTTTTAAAACAGAAACCATCTTTTTGTAAACTTACGACTGCTCAGACTTAAAGTTTAATGGCATCATATGATGCCAGCCTTGCAGTTGCTAAGTCAAAAGGTTCTTCAGAGATGAGAAAATAATTAAGACTTGTGCAGCTAAAATAGATAGAATGTTTGGAGACAAAAAAAAATGGCAATCAATTTTGAAAGTGTCGCTTTCATGCCAGAAATTTGGAACACACTCTGTGGAAATTTAATGGTCATGGTGAGAATAAGCTGATGTCACGGATATAAAAATTGTGTTTATTTTAGCTGTGGATGAAAGTGCTGATATCACTGATTGAAGTCAATTGGTAATCTTTATGAGAACAATTGCCAACAATTTTGATGTCCACAAAGAACTATTGAACTTCCTTGAACTGTGCTCATCTATGAAAGGTTTTTGCAGTTACAGCAGCATTCTTCTGAATGTACATGAAAAATATACTGTTTGAAAAATGTATTTATATTGTTACTGAGGTCAAAGGCCATGCATACATGATTTGGGATAAATGGATTTAGCTGGTTTGCTGCAACGAAATAGCACTGAGTATCCTCTGTTTTACTATATCATTCACCGGGCAGCACTATATGACAAATTCTTCAGATAATGATGTGATGACAGATGTTAAAATTACAGATATGATATGAGGAGGTAATTGAGCTCTCAGAAGCTCAGTTATTCCTTCAGGAAGTTGAAGCAGTATGCAAAGATAAGACATCCACTTCCACAAATATTCAATGACTAAGTGCTGGGAAAACTCTTACCAAGCGTTTTGGTCATAGGAGACAAATAACCATATTTTAAATAAATCAACTCAAAGGTAATATGGATATGAGACGCATTGTTTCTTTGTTTGCTGGTGTTTCTGACTGATATCATTGCTCACCTTAACACACCAAATCTCTGCCTATGGTTGATCACATTCACAGATTTCTAAGGAAATAGGTATATTGAAATGGTCCATTCAAGAAAACCTTCATTATTTCTCCTCTTGCAAAGAGCTAGCACTGGAAGTTGAAGAAGTGAGCTTCAAGGAGTTTGATAAAACCATTTTAAACATCAGGTTCAAAGACTTTCAGGAACTAAGCAACAGCTTACATTTGTTCAGTGTCCCATTGAGTCTGAAAATAGAGGAACTGTCAAACCATTATCAAATAGAACTTTGAGATGCAGAATGATCTCTTCTTCCAAGAAAAGACGGCATATTCTATGTGAAGAATTTTGGAAAATGCTTTCCAGAGACTGCTGCTCCAAACTGCATGTCTTTGGATTGCGAATTCTTTCAATGTACTTACTTTCATGAAAGTACCTTCTCAACTATGAGTCATATAAAATCTAAACAAAAGAGTAGAATCATTGATGAAACGTTAATTTCTACCTTCATTGACATTGTATTTTAAGTGTAAAAAAACAGGTGTGTGGTAAAACTGACTTTCTTTCGTCTGCACTTTTAGAATGTTGTTAACTTTCTGTACATTTACTCCTATGAAAACAAAATCGTATGGCCTGCTCATCACCTTGATATTGGTAATTCAGCCCTCAATGGAGAACAAAAATGGACCATTCTGACTTAGTGGGATTTCCTGACAGCTAAGTACATATACAGTACACTCTGTAAATAGTGGCACCCTTGGGGAATCGGGGATGTCGTTGTATCAAATATTCCATTATATGGTGCATCCATCATATAAGTGATGTATAAGGGAGATGTCAATAAGTAGAATATAAAATGGACCTGTAACGTGCTGCCAGTTTAATCAAAATATTCAAAAATTGCATTTACATAAAGTTGTGTACGGAAAATACGTGTAAAGAAAACACAGTTATCTACTACACAAGACTGTTTACTTCTCTCCTGTTACCTGCTCCTCCTCTGACATTGTTGTTTCAATTGCTTCATCAGGAGGACCAGTTGAGTGATGAAGTTGATGGAACGCTTTTCTGTGATTTCTCAGTTGCTTTCTTGAAGTTTACGGATATTCACCACCATGCTTAAAGCTTTCTTGCTCTCTTGTAATGATTGTGTTATGCTTAACATGAACATGCATAACTTCCTGTGCACCTTTTTCTAATTTCTTGACTATTCTATTTCAATTCTATCGTCAATGTTAAGTGTAGTCCTGCTTCGTTTTTCTTCAGTACTTGCTTTGTCAAATTCAGAAGCCATTGTTGAGGGGTGCAGAGTTATTGTACGATAAAAGACATAGATAAATGAGCTGTGTGCACTTCAAAGATGGCGACTGTAAACGGACTTAACTTGGTTGCCATGTCTGTTGCCAGAGCTGTGACATGCCGTTAGATAGACATTGCCGCTATATCCAGAGTTTACTGTGTTTGAAAATGCTTTTTGCGCGTTGTATCCAATATAAAAATAGTTTGTCTTTTTATGTCTGAAGTTTTGCTATGCTTGCTTGATTGGAAAAACATCTTTAATTTTTGTCCATCTAAAGATAGGTTTCCTGATCTCAGGTGATTTGGCATTACTTCATTATTTGTTGAACTGGACTAATGATACTTCTCCAGGCTGTTTGAAAACCAAGGGAGGAAACTGTCATTCATTTGTGAATCTCTGCACCTTTTAATCAAACCATATTTTTGTAGATAAGAAAATAGTGATTGTTATGTTCTAATAAGAGATCATACACGATATTTAGAAATCTAGCAATATTCATATATCTCATTGATGAAGATACAAGCAAGATTTAACCATTGGACAAAAATGGCTAAAAGATGAAAGTCAAATAAAAATATTTATTTTTTATGAACCATTTTTTCCTTTATGCCATCCCACCAAAAAACCAAAAAAATACACATTCTCTGCATGACAGCTGGAGGGCCTGTACTCCTACTTCCTTTTGCAGGATACTCTTTGGAGGAATTAGAAAGCCTTGGGGGGGATTTGTGTTTTTGCAACAAAAGGAACAAAAAAAAGTAAAAGTATATAAATTTATATCGCAGTATTAATTCTTATTCTTACAAGTAAATAAATCTAAGTTAATTTTTTTCTACGTAGAGTTTGTGTAATCACGTGGATTCTCTGTTGTTTGAAATGATAACCAGAACAACTTGCCACTCAGCAGCTGCTGAAGCAGCAATGATAACCTTTAGACCAGTACTAAAAGCTGCTTTGTCAATCACTAGGGGAACAGATGCTGTGGTCACAAGTTTAAACCACAAAGAACCCCTGTAATAAATCACTTTTGTTAGCAGTTACCACACATCGGCAACCAAAATTGCAAACTTACTTTTTTAAATATCCCATGATTATTTCATTGGTGAGTACACAATTGTGGCAGACAGTGTATGTGCATAATTAATGCAGTTCAGTAGATGTATGCCTGTGCTGTGTACATACATCTTTTTCTACAGTGACATGATGTAGATTGAATACCCCTTTCTGTATTCCATTATTTATTCCTCTTAAATTTATTGCTGCTTTAATAGCCTCCCTTAAAATCAAATCAATATTTTTTTTAAATTTTTTTTCTAAATCGTGCTTTTAAATTCCTCAACAGAAACACATGCAGATTTTTCAAACCCACATGCATGCATCTTTTCTTATTATTGCTGGTAACCTAGTAACTCTATTTTCACTTTGATAGATGGCTGTTAACTGATGGAAGTAACAGTCACACAAAGTGTTTATTAAAGATGAAAGCACCAGAAAGTTCTTTTGTCTGGAACACGTTCTTGTTTTCCTGCAGCAGTGGCTCTGCTCTAACCTAATGGTCCCAGTAAATACTCTGGCATCTTTTAGTGGTAAAGGAGTTTATGATTGACAACTGCTTACAGAACAATAGGTAAAGACTGAACTGTCAATAGATGAGCTGCAAACATTTCTTAAAGAGACAATAATTTACAACCTTCATTCTGTGAATGGCTGGCACATGAAAACCACTGTTCCGTGTTCTGTGCTCGCTCTACTATCAGCATTTATCACATCATTGGTCAAGTGGAATTTTCCTCTCGACGGCCAAGCGTGTTTGTGATGGAAAGCTTGCTATGCGCAGTTCTGTCTTCAAATAAGTTTTATGGTTTTGCTAATGATTGATTCCAGCAATTTTGTTGAGTTAATCCGGACTTGACAATTAAAACACTTTACTTCCTAATGTTTATGTAGCTTTTCATTTCCCATAACCTCCAGTGAGGCGAGGTTAGTGATGTCTCTTGGACAAATTGATAGTGTCTTGTTTGGTGCACTGTTATTTTTGTTCTTTTGTCTCCACATGCTTCATGGAAACCAGGATGGCACAAACAATAAAAGATTACTCCAGATTCTGTTCGGGTGATGCCGACAGAGATTGTGGCAATAAAAAAATGTGCTTATTAGATAAAACAGTGGACATCAAGTCTTTTTGGGAAAACGCTGATGGAAAAACATTATAATAATTTTAAAAAAAGGAAATGAAGGCAAAGTTATCATACATGATCTTTTGGTAAGTTTGGTTTTATTGTGTTTGTATTTGTTTAAATTTTAAAAGAATCTTTCTGAATACCTTAATACGTTTCCAATGACTTTTACAACAAAGGAATTAGGTTTGAGCCATCTTTTCAAACATATCAGAAGGTTCTATAATCCTAATGGTTATTTGACCTTGTCTACTAAACTAAGGCGCTATTTCGAAATGTAGAAGGTTAGGTTTATTAGTTAGTTAAGTAAATTGTGTCAAGTTATCAGTAGAGACCAGTGCTGAGAGGTGTTTTGGATTAAACTCTGATGCAGAAGAATTTCTGAAGGAGAGATTTAATTAGTTAGTTCACCTGGGTATTAACAAGGTGAGATGTGATGCTCTGCTTCTACAAAATAACACATACCAAGAACTTCTTCTCACTTTTCATCCTAAACTGTTATTACTTAGTTGCATTACAACAGTCTTAATTACTTAATGCCTGAAAGTAAAAAAATTGTGCCGTTCCCCTCTGTTGAAATGGTAAGTACTGGCATATTTTTATTCTCCAAGAACTTGACTACATTAAGGAATTGGATTGAAGTTATCAAATATGTTAGCCCACGTCAAGCAATGTGTCGGCACCACATTGTACCTGACCAGTGGTTTCAGATACCAAAATCTTTTGTTGTTTTTGCTAAAGGAATTAATTTACCATGGCATATATCTGTTTCTGAAAGAATACCCAAAGATGGGTAAAATTAATTAAGATAGATTACCAGTTATATAAAACGCTAGTGCTGAGATTTTATGGAATATAAGTTGTTTTTTTTTCTTTCTATTTTTTTTGAGGAGACAGCTGGCTCTCCTCCAGTCTCATGAGGGTTTGGTACATTCCGAGTAAACTTTCTTTTCTTTTGTGGATCATTTTTTTGGGATGATAATACGACAACAAGGGATATAATCTAGGGAGAAATCTTGTTATTATTATATGCCACAAGAGATCTCATATGAGATCACGGGATTGCCATCAATCTTGGTTTGTACTAAGCTGCCTGTACAGAACCACTTAAAATAACTCGTATCACGCAGCCATCTTTGTCCACAAATAAAAACAGCAGCAACCATTACAACTGTTCTCCTTTAATAAAGTGTCTTTTGTTTGCTTGTTTTTTCCTCATGTTCTAATTTATAATTGAATATCCGTGTAGTCCATTTATTTTTACTTAGATTTTCAAGATGTCTTCTTTTATTCTCATTAACAGCAGCTGGTAAGCTTATTCTTTGCACAAACAGATGACAGTAGGCATTCAGACATGCTGAGATTTATCATAATCGTAGACTCAGCAATAAAAATGAACAGGAAGAGAGATTTTGATGACAAATGGCTTCGAATAGTGAATTTTTGCCGTGTGTGTTATTTTTCTAACATTCACATAGTAGCATTAATTTAAAATATTGATACTTCACTGGAGAGTCTAAATTTGTAACCACTAGTCCACGTGTGTCATATATGCATACATTCTCTATATACCATCTATATTAATAACGTTCGATAGTGGTTAAGTATGACTGACGCAACAAACTTATTAAAACATATTTGTTCTGTAAATATTTTTAACTGTGTATGCATGCAACTACAGCATATGTATTAATAAATGTATATAATATTGGTGGGCTATATATGGTCTTCGTGTGTGTGTGTGTATGCAAGTATAAATAACACTGGTCAACACAATTCTGGTAGCTTCTGGAGTTAGTGGCATTCGGTATATATATTTTATCTTGTACCATTTACAATGAGAACTAAAAGGCAGAGCACCTTTCTCAGTAAAATGTATTAAAAGATTTTTAATATGCTAAACATTAGGTTTTTTTTTGAGAATTTAGGTAACACGTGCAGCAGGTGATTCCCAGGTGGCAGTGGCACCTCCTACACTACCCAGGACAATCGACTAAATTTTGGTCCGAATAAACTTGAGACATTAAGGAAATCCTGCCTGATTAGGGGAAAGATCGTTTCAGTGAGAGAAACGAGAGAGACGAAGGACGTAAATTGAAATAAACTTGTCAAAAGTGAACAAAATACGTTTCCTGTCTGGTATTCAGTGAGGCGCACTCTGTTGCAGATAATTCCATTTAACCTAGTGAGGTTTGGTCTCGATGATGAGTTTTGTCCCCGTGTTCTGTGAACTAGAACAATTTATATAAATATACTCTGCCTTTCTTCTCGTTTTTAGTGTGGTCTGAGTTTTATTTTTGAAGGATGAAGGGGAGGAGAAAAGAAAAAAAGAAGAAGAGAGCATAGTTTAGGGGAATCCTATGCCTTGATGTGCCAGCTGACATTTATCGGATTTTGAAACTGATAAGTGCTGCTATAGGAGAAAAGATAGAATATGAGATAGTTGAGAAAACAAGTATAATATTAAAGAAGTAATTACTAAAACCATCTTCAACTCCCTGACCTGCAAGGGTCTGCCTATAGCTCTCCAATTAAAGTGGTATCCCCATAGGGGCCAATTATGTGGGATGCCCTACAGCTGATTCTTTAACAGCTGATACCTGAGCAGAGTAGGTGCCCAGACAGGTTGTCTGTTGTCTTATAGGGGGGGGGGAGGTCCCTGACAGCATCTACCACCAGTCTTCCCCTTTTTCTATATTTGCCAAATTAGCTTCCAACTGTGGTGCTGATAACCCCTACCCTGTCCCCTATCAATTTTGTCATGGTAAACCCAGTAATGCAGACATTCATTAATTTCCATAGATATCAAGAGCTGATATCCAATATCACCTATTAGAAATACAATAATCATTTCAATCTTTAAAAATGGAAGGGGGAGGAAAAAATACAACCATTACATCTGTGATGATCCTTTGGCAGTGTTACATTATGAAAATAATAAGCATTGAATCAATAACTTTCCTTGAGTCTTTGGTGTACATCTGCGGAGGAAGACTGGAGGGCAGCAAAAGTAAGGTGACTGAAATTTGAGTGGGAAGGTTTTTTTGAAACTAGTTTTCTTTTTAAAAAAAAGGGGACTACAAGTGTACAAAAAAACTTACCAGCCCCTGTTAAAGGGGCTACTATGTGGCAGATAAAGTCAAGGTTTGTGTTTGATTTTTTAAGGATATTTAAGATAAATACAGAAAATAGTTTCACCTTGCTTGTTGAGTTGAGCACAGTCTAAATGGTTTCCACATATTTCTGTTGCCATTTTAAATATAATGTATGTTTACTAATAAACAATTTAGTGAATAAAGTGTATTTATGGTAATTTCAGAAGTGAAGGAACTCACCTAAATGGCTTTCTTTCTTTTTTTAAAAGATGGGCCTGTTATTTGCTATTTCTATTCGTTTATCTTTAATGATCTAGTAGAGATTTCTTCAATTGAATTTCAAATGGCATCTACATAATCACGAACAAACACACATCCAGATGATCTTATCTTCATCTACATAATCACGAACAAACACACATCCAGATGATCTTATCTTCATCTACATAATCACGAACAAACACACATCCAGATGATCTTATCTTCATCTACATAATCACGAACAAACACACATCCAGATGATCTTATCTTATCCTTTATTATTTTTGTATAAGGGAAATAACACCAGACTAAAGCAGCTACAGGATATATAATATAAGGTGTGCACACACGCATATATACTTTAGGATCTGTGTTCTTAAGCCTACAATTATTTTATCTCTGTGACATTTGATGTGAAACTTTCATTTGCAATGTAGTTAAAAGTTAATTTCTTGCATTAGTATATACATGAAGCTGTCTTGTACACAGGCTCTCTATTTCTTTAGTATTAAACTATTTTATTTTTACAGTATTCATAATTGAACTAGGGACTGTTCTCTGCAGAAGTGTCTGAGAAGATGTCTTATTGAAAATTTAATGATGGAGTTTTGTGTGATGTTTGTTTTGCCGTGAAGAAATAAAACAGAATTGAAGAAGTTTACTTTAGGAACATAAAAGAAGATGACTGCTGCGAGTAAATTCTACAAAAAAAATGGAAAACCACTGCAACCAAATTATAAATGTGATGGAGAATGACTATAAGCTAATAAAGTCTCTGAAAAATTTGGACAACTGTCTATTGCCATGATGTGACATTATTATTAGTCAAAATCATTGATCTCTTATCTCATTTGATTGTCAAGAGGGCAGATATCAAGTTCCTTGTGGTTATTGGAAAGTTTACATTAAACAAGTCAAACGACACTGGTTGTCTAAATTTCAATTTTGAAATGGCATGAAAGAAGAGTAACAATTGAGTATATGGTACCCCACAATAAGCCTACATTTATTTTACCAACTGCATCTTTTTTTCCTTAGTTTTCAGTTGCTTGACATGTATTGTATCTTGTCCATTGTGTCTACCTGCTTACTAAAATGTACCAAAAGAATACTGATTTTGTTTGGAGGCAGCAAGTTAAGTCATTGTTCTCTTTATGGTAATGAAATCTTGTTCAGTCCTCTTAAGGGTCCCAGCTTTGTTTGGCTATATCTCCATGAACATCGAAGGAGAAAACGATCGTTCATTTAGAGTTTGAGAATGGCGTGTTATACATAATGGTGATGATGATGATGATAATTATAATAAAAATTAATAACAGATATTTCATGTTAGACTAGAAAAAATGATGCCAGAATATGGAAACTCTCTTGACATTGAACTTAGATGTATAAGGAATCTGTTATTTTTAGTTAAATCATATAAAATTGATATGTATTTATAATACTAACAGAGCGAATATAATATAAAATGAGTGGAGTTAAAGAATGTAAGCAATATCATACTTTGGATTTTAAAGATAACAAAGACAAAAAGAAACAAATATGGTCTGTTGGTTTAGCCATTTTCCCCATCATGTACTTTGGTAAAACTGATTTGGCTGCTTGTAGCCGCTGGATACCATTCAAGCAATGTGCGTTGTGGAAGATGCCACTGTCATGGTTCTGATGCTTGGAATTTGCTGAACCTTTGATTACTTCACATAACAAGCCATCATCTACATCCTTGTACTTTCAGATCAATTACCACAGCAATAGAACTGAAACTGCTTTCTGACTCAAAATTGCCTCCCTTAGAATTTCCTTCTCTCAGGAGGCGGACAGAATGTGTAAGATTGTTTGAGAGAAACTCTTTAAACAAACAATAATTTGTGGCCAAAGTATTCTGGAGAGTGGCGGGTCATGGAGAGAACAACAAAAAAAAGGGGGGTAGGGGCTTTAGTCTAGAAGTCTAGACAACCAACATTAGCTTTGAAACATAACCACTCACAATTTAGCATCTGGAAAGATAATGTTGTATAAATACACACTGGAATTAGATTGCTTATGTAGAATATTGTCTGCAGTGACAAATAAATGGAGCATAATTGGTTTTTGTAGCCTTTTGTGTACTCATATAATTGGCTTTCAATAATAAAAAAAAAAAATTAAAATAAAAATGCATCTAAAGTTGTGCCGGATGCACTGACCATTTAGAAATGGAGGAGCTTTTTGTGGTCTGCATCTCCTGTCAATGAACTTTTAAAACTCCTTTGAACACTAAGATGGGGAAATTTTCAAAAAAGGTGTTAAAGGATTTTTGTAGCCTAACAGGTTTATCAATAGCAAAAAAAAACATGGCATTTTTCTCAGATTTGCTTGCAATCTTAATCATGCCCAGGGGATTATGTTATGGACTCCACACCATCTGACATTCAGTCGCAATTTAAACAGCAGAAAGTGGTCTTGCCGACATAGCACACCAGATAATGGTTGTTGTTGATGGTGTTATTTAAAACTAGTGATATTTTAGTTTATATAGAGGTTGAATTTGAAAAATACTTTACAGTTTTAATGCACAAAATTCTCTTAAGTTGTAGAAACAGGAATTACGGGGCTCAAAAATCATTTGTCTTATTCTCATCCTTGTCATCTGTTTGCCACTGTGAAGACGACTTGGCAATGACAGATCTGGGATAGGTGCTAGCAGTATATATAAGATGATTATCTGGAAGTTGAACCAATCAGAGATGCGGGAGGTTTTTTTGTACCATAAAATTTGAATTTGTTTATATCATGCCATTGAAAATGCAACCTAGTAATGTCTCACTTAGTGAAATATTGCTTTTGGTATCAAAACAACATCTATTTTCGTTTTCTTTGCTTATTGAGTCAGGTGACATTTCATTGGCTATATCCATGTTACCAATCGCAGGTTCTTACACTTTAATCAAGTAACATCAACAATGCCACCTGACACTACTTAATTTCTTTGCTATTTCTACTATAACGCCCACCAACAGCTAGCTATTTCTATCTATTATAATTAAATTGTCTAAATAATTACTATTAATTATGTTTACATTGTACCTAGACCATTGTTCAAGGGTTAAAGGATAGAAGACATTAATTAGTGTCTCTCATAATTTTGCTACCCAGACAGATTGGATGTATTTAGTTAACTAAGAGTATATTCATAAGAACTAAAATGGATTTATGAAGATAATTTAGCAAATAATTTTCCCGTATTAAATATATATATATATTTTTTTTAAAAAAGCCAAGATTCTCATACTATGCATGTCCTGGAAATTGATCTAAGATGAGTGCTTTCTTCATTTTCTATCCAGTTAATTGCCATATTTTTATGGATCAGTGCCTCCTCCTGTTGGCATCAACTGGTGGTGCTAAGAATAATTGATGTTTTAGTTATGGTAGCCAGAAATATCAGGTTTTACTGAAACCTGCCTCAAATGTAATTTGGTAGGTGAGATTTTGAGGGTGAATACATCTTTTCCGACTTCTTTGGCCTGGTTCTGTTTTACTGACCTTGAATATATGTTTGAAATTTTCACTGATGGTTTTCTGATTTTGTTTGTTTGTGTTTTCTTAAAGCAAAAACTTGCTGTGTTAATAGCATTACAAGCCATTGCTCTGCTAACTCATGAACAAGAAAGTCTGATTGACCACTGCAGGAGTAATGGAGGGTTAATTTGTAAAATTCTGTTCCCCCCACAATTTAGTAATGGAATTTTAATGGTAGCCCTGGTAAGATGATGCCTTGGAGCTGCAAGGCATTAGCAACTTGCTTACATCTTCTAGGCATCTTTCTTTAATTAAACTGTAATTATAGGGTTCTAAACACACTGACCAACTCACCTTGCTCCACTGGTTTAGCCCACACAAGATGTTTTTATCCCTGTGTGATTACTACATAATCCCAGTGAGCAAGAATTCTTTCCTTCCAGGGAAGATGTATACCATTTTTAGTCATAGCCTCTTCTTTGCTACAGACAGATAGCATCACAAGTAATCATCATTTGATATATTAAATTTCAACCATCTGAACTGAATAGAACAGGAAATAGACTATTATATTTACCTAATTATTTTTTAGTATAGTATAAAATTCACAGAATTTAGATTAAAAATACACAAAATCAGTAAGGAAATAATGTTTTACAAATACTTGGATAATTTCCTTTTAGCCTTTTTAAATGTATTCTTTGTTTTCTAAACTAAGTTGTTTTCCAGCTTTAGGAAAAAAATATCAGAAAAATTTCTGACTTTAAAATAGTGGTAGTAGATCTGTTATCTACCTATGCTTTCTTTGGATGTCAGTGTCTAAATTTAATAAGTAAACATTATATTAAAATATTATTTTCTGGTTTTCTCCAGTCGGCAGTAAGGCGGTTAATCTGTTGTTTTTATGTCTCTGTTTGTCTGTTTTTTAAATAATATTTTCCGACCATTTCCATCAATCAATGAATAAATCAATAACAGAGAACCAAACAATATCATGTGGCTAAATCTGTGAACTATAGTTTTCTGATATGCACCAAAAAAAGGAGAAAAAAATTTTTTTGATGTTTATAATCAGTTTAAAATATTCATATTTAGGATTTCCTAATTTTTCTTTCCTCAAAAATAAGGAATAAATTTTGAGTCCACCAATTAAATCATTATCATTGCATAGCATAATGTTTTCTTTCCAGGCTTTAACTCTCATTTAATAGGCCAATGGGTCAATAACTTTAACTTGTATCGCTACTATTTTATTGTTTGTTTTCAAAAATAAGGTTAAAACCAAAGATTATCATAAAAATGCAAGGAATAATTAAATGTTTTAATATTCATCATCTGAAAACCATCATCTTGTTAGCTTCTTTTGAAGTAAAAGTAAAAACAACAACAATAAAATAAATAGCAATCTCAGAACCCATACAACATCATCTTCCACAATGTTAATCCACAACTAAGTACCATAAATAATAAATTAGGTATTCTGTTGTATCTCATGACTCTGGAAAAATTTCAGGAATTTTGTTTTCTGATTGTCGAAAGGAACGTTCTCTGGTAAAATGTTCTAATCGATGTAAACCCAGTCCACATATCAGTAATAAATTGTTTACTGCTTAGAGAAAAGAAAGATTTCTTGGACAGATTCCATGTCAAGTGTTCAGACAACCAAATGATAATGCTGGCACCAACTATTATTTTATTCAGATTGATAAAAACTGGGAGGGGGGTTTTTTTTTGGCCAACATCACACTGTGCCTGTCTGAGCAGTTTGGCATGGGATTGTTGAAGTTAAGGTTTAAACTAAAAGATTTTTTCCCCAACTTCTTTGAGTTTCCAGACTTTTTTTCCAAATAAATACGCTGCCGTGTGAATTTTACAGAAGCCATCGTCATATTCTAGACGAGAAACCGAGCAAGGAAATAGGTTTAGTTTTTTTTTTTTGTATAATTATGTAGGGTTACCTTCACTTAACAGCAAGATGGCAGGGCCAGTTACTCAGCATGCGGAGGAACCTCACTATATTGTTGTTAAGTAATTATTAATTATTAGCACACACGTGGTTTCATCTGTCCCATTTTGTTCCAATAAGCCAAAAACTGACTAGAAAGGTCAACTTGCAAATTTGCTTTTCACACCCAAAGAAAGACTTAGCAATGTTTGGCCTGAAGTCTGCGTAGTTTTTAACTTTGGTAATAGAGTGCTATAAAAGTGTTCATGGCATTGCAATGTAGGGAAGGCTTTCTAAATTACTGGCCCCAATAAAAATCAGACTCAGGCTGGACACAGCCTTTATTATTTACAGATGTTCCTTAATATCTTGGAAGATAATTAAAATTTTTCTTTTCTTCTGTATTGTAACTTTTTATCCTTACCCAAATGATTAAATAGGGTACTAGGCCAACTGCTATTAACTTTTACTCTTCAGGCGGTAAAACCTCTCAACACTTCATTTGTTTGTTGGACTTTTTAATGTAAAATTTGTAACCTGATGAGATCAAAGAAAGATAATAAAAGAATAATTAAAACAAATTTCATTACTCTTAATGATTTATAAGAGAATGCAAAATAAAACACACAATAAGTGCTCCATTCAAAGGCGGATGGATGTAAAACCTAGTAGTGAAATGGTTCTCTCACTCCATTATATTGTTTGTCGTCTTAATCCAGATCACATGGAAGAAAAGATTATATATATATCATGTCTAGTTTTAATTTTGGTCTTTTGAGGTATGCAGTTAAATGAACATTCTTTCAGTTAAATTATTAATTTGTAACTACTTCTCTGGGACACAGTGTCTCATTGAGAGAACATTTACTGTTATTCAAAGTTTTATTCTTTAAAACAAAACTTGCAGGAAATGAAATAGAAATAAATATGCACCAATCAATGGTTAGTAATATGTTGTTTTCAATGTAAATAGATTTTTTGCTTATAAATGTTTGGCTTATATAAGATCTCAGGCAATGAAAATTATCTTACTGGAGCATGGCGTTGTGGTTAGTACTTCATTGATGTAACTAGTAGACACCAACCATGCTTAGTATAAATAAGCCATTAATGGTTTTACAAGGATGGGAAATATGAAGAACTGTCTGGATTCCTGTGATCTTTCCATTTGTGGCTTGGACTAAGATGAACCAGT
Organism: Nautilus pompilius; assembly: GCA_018389105.1. NCBI lineage: Eukaryota > Metazoa > Mollusca > Cephalopoda > Nautilida > Nautilidae > Nautilus > Nautilus pompilius. Next base: position 178,621 of record JACATO010001119.1, read on the forward strand.
TTGCTTGAGGTTATGGGTCAGCTACATCACAGTAACTTTTGATATATTCTAATATGTACTGTCATGCAAAGATAAACATGGCTATAGTTTGTGACATGGTAGTTTGAGAACAGAATTGAAAATAGAAATTCTGCGGTGAGAATGAACTTTTGATGAAAGTTTAAGGTTGTGCTAAGATTAAAAATTAATTTTTTTTTAATTTGGTGTGTAATTTTTGTTTCAATTATGCTATCCCTTATTTTCTTTCATAGATGACAATTTTACATATCTGCATACTGCGTAATTAATAACTTTAGAGTACAAGAAGATTAGCATAAATCTGAGGATATAAAATCCTCCTCTATATATCCTTTTACCCAGAAAGGGTCAGAAACAATGGAATCTAAGATTAGAAATATTATGGATTAAATGTCTGTATTAAGAAGACTGGAAATAAGATTTAAAAGCGATGAATTTTGGTACATTCAACATAGTTTCCTTTTTTGTTTGGTAGAAATTTGAAATGAAAAGTTTTCATATTTCTAAGCGAACATAATGAACTTATGGATTTCTGTGATTGGAATCTTGCCTATGTTTTTGGTCTTTTGTGGAGATCTTTAATAAATTTGATTGAGATTTCTTACTCTATTCCATTGGGAAAATATTAATGAAATTTAATTTTGCGCCTTTTACTAAGTAAAAGAAGTTTAATATCCTGATCATGCATCACTGCAGTATCTATTGGCCAAACTAGCCAACCAAAGACTTTGGAGTCTGCTTCTGTTACTACAACTATACAAACCTGTTATAGTGAGGATTTCATGTCTCATATTCCAGAAGTAATCTGATCAACGATCGGTATGAAGGAGCTAAAACTTGTTAGTGGTGCACATAGCAGAAATTCTGATTTTGATTACAGTTTGTTTTATTATGTATTTATTGGAATTAAAATCTCTCCTCCATTAGTTCATTGACTCCATTATTCAGTAATACTATCTTATCAGCTTTTTTCTTTTTCTTACATTCAATTAAAAGTGTAATCAGGATAAAACAAACTGGAATTTATTTTAAAATTAGGTTTAATTGTGTAAGAAGACTGATTGCAAACCCCTGTCCAAGTTTTAAAAAAGACACAAACAACTCGTTTAGCCTTATTTCACAAGACTTGATTTTTAGGAGATGAGCCTGGAATCACTTTGCTCGTTTTCTCATCAAGTTATGGGCTACTTGACCCTGAGTTGATGCTAACCTGTGTGTTATACTTCATTAGGAATGGCACAAACTTCTTCAGTGTTCTTATCGTAATTTTTCTTAGTCATGGTCCAAGAAAACTACCACTTCCTGATTTCATAAATGTCTATATCACTCCTGGTTTTTCCTGACAAGTTTGATATTTTTCCTTTTTTTTTCAAGTTGCAGAAGGTGGGCCAGAGGCAAAATCAATACATCACGCATGTCACATGTCATACCGTTGTGAAATGGGAAAGATCCCTCTGTAAGAAAGCACCAATTAGTCGCAACTCATTTTCCTTATTACCACATCACCTGTCAATTTACTTGTTGTATCTTTGCTTCTGTCGCCATGTTGGTTCCAGGGCACTGTGTTTGAAGTTCTTGTAGTTACCGTTTCAAAGGTTGTTACTTTGCCATAATTAATGTCACACTTCACTGTTTTGCCGTCATATATTCGAGTGGTCTTCTGTCCAATCATTTATATTGATCGTTTTAATTGCCAGTGATTATGTGGGAACATGGCTGTGCCCCATGATGAAAATAAACAGAAAGTAGAGGAGACCTATAATTTTAAGGCAATTTGAAACCAGTGGTCATTGCTCCATGTACCATGTAATTTGTTGCAGAGTTATAGAATCCTGAATATTGCAACTTTGGGATAGTTTTGTCAATAGCTTTCTACTAAAAGATTTTTCTTTCTCTGTACCAAGTGATGAATATGGAATGAAAAGATGTTTTTCTTCTGCCTCTTGAGAGTAAGGGAGAGTTAACTCACCTTCAAAATAATTTATGCAATTCTTTTGTTGTTGCTTTAAAGAAAAATATTTTTTATGTTGATAGATTCCCATTTTCTCCTTAAAAAGTGCTTCATCTTACCCCAGTGGATAACCATGTGCTGATACTTTCTTTTGGCCAGTGAAATGAATACAGAGGAAAGATGAAGCACCATAAAACAGCATCTGCATCCCATCACAAGCTCATGCTAAATGAGTTCTAAAAACTTAATTGTTCTCATGAGAGATTATTCTTGGGGGAAATTTCTTCATTGTAATAGTGAAATCAATCAGATTAGTTGGAGCTTCTCATTGTGGTTAATCTCTGACTCTGTAGACCTTTGCTTGACCTCCCACACAAGTTCCAGGGTTTTATTAATGTCTTCAGTGTTTGGCCCTTGCTGGCTTGTTAAATCATCTTATGTAAACCCTGCTCGCTTTAATTAGGATATCTTGGGCTAGAGGGACTTCCTAAACATCCCAGAAAATTTGTTCTCTTTATTGTTATTACCAGTTCAGAAAATTATACTGCATCTGCACATTTTCTGTATTAAGCAGAAGAGAAGGTAATTCAACCTATGAAACAAAAAAATATATATATTTATATACATTTCTTTCTTAAACATTTAAATACAAAATACATAAAAATGTCACTAAATGGGATAAAACAATCAGACCCATTTTGCTTCTTTTTTTTTTAGTCAAAATAATAAAACTAACTTTGCAACGACAACAAAGATGAGAACTTATGGCTAGGTAAAAATTACCTTCTGACACCAAGGTTACCATTAATCGTAAAGAAATAGTACGCAAGCTCTGATTGGTCACAAAGCTGGAGAAGTCGCATGAAAACCTCATGTGCTGTGTTTAGTGTTGTTTCATTGGTTGGTTAGACCTGGATAAATTGTGTGCAAGTCAGCAACATTGGGTCATGTAGCTGGAATATATAGATCCTTGGTAATAACTAGTATGAGTTTTAATAAAGAATACTATTCCCTCAGGTTAAGGGTAACCCCTGGACACTGGCAAAAAACGAATTAATTTTTAAATGATGGAATTTTATTGATGTCAGTATTTTTATGATATCTGTTCGGGGAAACTTTTGACTGTTCTTTGGAATTCTGAAGGTGTTCACACCCCAGGTGTACATAGTCAACTCTAGCATAAAATGGTAGGGACATCTGCAGTTTGTATTTGCTCTTTTGCCTGTCTACTGCAACACTTGTGTTTTTTCTTTTGTTAATAAGTTCTGAAAATATCAGTTTGCTATTTTACACCACTAAACTGGTATTAATTATTTATTTACTTCTGACAGCTTCATCACGTCGATTTTCTAATCTTGTATCTGCTTTGAACGCACACACACTACTCTTTCTGCATTAATCCTCCGGCTGTTTTTGTTACCTCCCTTGTCATCACGTTTTGAAAGTAAAGATGGATGCGAATGGTAAAAGTGAAGAAAAACAGAAGAGGTTTTCGTATATATTTTTAGAATTTTAGACTGAAAGTCGGTTTATAGCAGAACAATGGATTTGTTAACATTCTTAATCATCAAATAATTATTAATATACCTTATGTACATACTACATGGGGTTTTAATCATTATTATGATAAGCATTTACATAAACACTTCGTGACATATAGCTTGAAGTGTAGCAAGAGTTATAGAAAATTAGAAAATGCCAAAATCAACTAATGGTTGGTCATGTAAGAAGAAAGCACATAAGCTAGTAGTTTGCATCTCCAAAGAAGTCAGAATGCACCATTGTTAATTTTCAGTAGTTGGAATCCTCATCATTGTCATCATGTGCCGTCTTAAAATTTTGTCAGTCCACATTTTGTAATGTCTGCGTTGTTCTCCTTGGCTGAAAAATGGAGATGCATTGTGTATAGACATAGTGAGTTAAACATTTACAGTGTAGAGTTCTCTCTGGTTGCTGTTTAATGTGAGACAAAAGCTACATTATAGCTATTTCCAAACTGTATCAGTGAAGCAAAGAAGAGAATGGAATTTTTAAATATGTGACTAAAATAACAAAGCAATTTTGCTTTTAATCAACTAAAGGAAACAGGCTGTGCCTTGCTGTGCCATCTTTTATTTGAAGGATAAACAGCGGTCTCACTCAGTGGCAGAGGGAAGGAAGCAGGAACAGAACATGATTTAGTAAGGTGCTAAATGATTTCAAGTCTGCCCTGTGTAGCATACCACAAATCACTCAGGACACAATACCTTAGCTATCCACTTGTCAAAGATGGAGGGCTGCTGACCAAAACCCAGGGAATTTTTGGCCCTAGCTTGTGACTGGGCAGGAATTGCATAGGGGCATTGCTGAGGGCTCCAATCATTGACAGATGTTCAAAACATTTGTCACCTTACTCTTGGCAGGGAACCTGGAGGCTGTATCCTCCCTCAATGAATATGAAATGATTTAGATCCCTTAGTTTCACTTACATATGTTTTAACTTTAGGAATTCTTATCTCTGGGTGTAATGAAAAATATTCACACTATGACATGTGAAAGAAAGAATCTTTCTTCTTTTTTTATGTTTTGAACAATTGCATTAAATCTTCTCCCCTCCTTTTTTTTCTTCTTTCTTAACTTGACAGTATTCTTGCTAGAATGATTTCAAGTCTGGTATCATTGTTTGGAAAGACAAAAATATTACTTTGATACCTTTAGGATGTGGCTATTCAAGGATATACTTTACTTAGCTATTTATTTATCTATCTATTATTCTTTCTTCTAAATGGAGAGAAGACAAGAAAGATATGGTTTGTGCATAAATGTTCTTAATTTTAGAAAACCGTAAACTAACTCAAGACACCACTAGAATGCATATAAAAAGCCATCTTTAATTCATCTTAAATTACTCAAATAAGGAAAGCAAATTAAAAGGGTCATTTTGGCGTGGTAATTACATCAACATGACGTAATATGAAGTAAAGACTTCTCACTCAAAGTACTACACAGAAGTAATCAAATTTTAACTTAGTTATTTACAACGGTTTTTACAATAATAAAATATGGAAATTTATATTGACATTCTAATAAAATAAATAAGATAATAAAGTATCCAGCTATTTCTAAACTCCCCTGTCTGTCAAATTGCTTTAAACAAAAAGGAAATTTTAATAATTATTCTAGAAAAAAAAGAGTGTATGATCTTTATCTGAACAATTCAGTTAGACTAGGATGTGGAGAATGTATAGGAGAGAAAATTATGGTGCTTGATGACTTCTTTTTTTTTAGGAATTAAATGTTTAAAAATTAACATTCAATTCTGGTATTTTTGATTATCACAAAATCAAATTATAGAAAGAATTTTGTTTATTAAAAGAAAAGACATGAAAGGAATGATGTGTAGCGCCATTTTTGTTAACCCTTCCAGGATGGTGGTTTTGGCACGGGAACAGATTTCTTGCAGCAAATACACCTTAAACAGAAAGCCTGCTGTTGAAACGTGACATAAGATGATTCTCAAGGATAGATACGTATGCAACAGAATTCAGACTCCATTGATGAACAGCAGGCTTGTCTTTCCATTATCCCAAATCACTGCCAATGTCATTGCACCAAAACCACCCTGTTGAACTGAGAGGGCTGTCACCTGAAATGCTTGACTGGTTCTTCATATCCATTGTCTTTCTATTCACCATAAATCGACAGAAATAAGGCCATCAGAGAACAGAACAGACATCAAAATGTCATGTCTGCGTAATAATTCCTGGACCCATGGAAATCTGTTTTACTATGGCTTTGATAAGCAGGAATCTTCAAAGCTACATATCCATTGTGTATGCGAATAACACTGTGTTGTATGGTACGACACACTAGTAGTTTCAGCCATGTGTGGATTAGACCTCATCTGGTGAACAAGAGCTCTTAACCAGCAATGGTAAACTCTTTCATTAGCCATATGAAGATCAACAATGTTATGCACTGTCCAACTTATAAGTCAAACATTTCACGCTATCTTTCTCTCACTCTGACTATGGTCTGATTGTCCAATTATGTGACTTTCATGTAAATGGTGATATAACAGGGGTGTCGATCAACTGTACCAGTTTTGTTGTCTCATGACAAATGCTATTTATAGCCCACCATTGTGGGTAATATCAACTTTTCCATTATCTTCATGGGTACTTATTTTATTCTGTAGGATCTCTGCTGCATATGTTCCCTTTATTATGCTACATGTGGTGACACTTATTTGGCTGATTGACCCTGACTATTGTTTTTATAAAACTAGAAATGATTATATTAAGTTTAGTGATCATATCTGTCCAGTTATTCTATATTGAGGTTCGATGACGTTTTTACGCATATTATTTATCTCTGCTTCAGCAGAATCGTAACTTGCCAATCTCTCTATGGTTTTGAGTTTTCTTAAACCGTCTTGGAGAAGAGAATTAATGGGGAAAAGTTTATTATTAGCAAAGTTATTAAATTTAAACATGGATCTTGCATGAAAGGAAACTTTGAAGCTTCAGGTATTTGGATTTCTTGAAATCAACCAACCCCTTCCTCAACCCTGCCCTTTCGGGTGAGACTTGAAAAGATTTTTGGGAATTTGATCCTGCTGAGGAGGTTGCCATCATCATTTAGATGTACTGGAAACTGGTTGTGGCCTGGTGCTACACTAATCCCTCCTCCTCCCTTCTTGGTGGTGTGACTGTGGCTGAGCATCAGTCATCTACAGGCTTCAGTGATGCTGGTGTTGTTGTTATATGCCTGTGTTCAAAAAAATAAATTAACAGCCAATCACTTCTGTGGTAAAGCTAATACAATTCTGCTAATCCTTAAATCCCTGGCGACCGATATTTGTGATCATAATCATCATTAGAATAATTTCTGTTTATTATTTATGCTAAACGTTTTACAGTAAAATATAGATTTTCTAAAAATATTAAAGCTTTTTTTTTTTTTTTTTTTAAAAACTCTGGTACAAGATATCGGTAATGGTGCTTTTGTGTTCTTCATAATGGTAATGTTTCAAGAGACTTGGTCTCTTTGGTTGCAAGGTTAATTGGAAAAATCAAATGACTTCATGACAATGATTGGTACCTAGCTTCAGGATAATTCTGATAGTAACTGATTGGCTGCAAGGATAATTAATTAATTAATTAATTAATTAACCTTTTTGACTGTGATCAAGATAGTCTCATTAACCCAGTTAGTTTTCCAGAATGCCTTCATTCTTCTGAATGTTTCTTTGGCTGGGGAGACTTGGCTTAGAACCTGTGACACTTCCTGGCTGGTTCACATCACCGCTCAGTACTTTAACCATTCCTTTTGCACCTTACTGCATTTTACTGATTAACAACAAGCAGAAGACTTTTAATGGGCGAGAATTAAAGCACAAAAAGTTGGGGGGGTTTAAAATTATTCACGTTTCTCCAGTGTGTGCAGAAATGGGGTTATTAATGTAATTCCCACCCAGTAAATTGAACCGGGATTTCTTCAACTATGATACGATAACGTGTGAAACCATTGCAGACGCCATTAGTTTTAAAGTATTTTAGTAGAGATCAGGCACAGGAAACATTTCAACTCGTCTGCTAGTTTGGCTTTGTTTTTGATTTCTTTCCACGTTGCTCATTACGACAAGAAAAAGGTGAAACGATACCTGAGGAAAATATCCAGTCTCGAGACTCGTCTTGCATATTTAGTTAGTTAGGGACCTTTTTATTTTCTGCCCGTTCAGTATTATAGCCATCTACGGCAGACTGACTGCCAGTCACTGTTGGAATGGGGAGCCAGAGAGTCTGGGTAAGAGTGAAGATGTTCTGCCCTTCCCCCAGTTCGCAGTTGCCCTCAGGGAGTGCAGACTTGTCTGCAAATGTACAAATTTACCTGAACGTGGTCACAAGGAACTCATTATCTTAAAACTTGCTAAAGGGCATTAATGGCATCCAAATGACTTCTCTCAAGTGATTTGTTAGAAAATTTATTTGCCAGATTCGTGTGCAAAATTCTCTTGTGTTCCTCCTCTTCAGAAGTGCTGCCCAAAACCAAAACATCGGCATCCTTTTGGTCTTTACTGCCTGTCATTACAAACAAGCAGGCTGTCTGTCATTGGAGTCTGCATGTCTCCATGACAACAGATGAGACACACGAAGCCAGGAAGACGTAACAATTTCTCACTTAATTTGCTAAAGAATAAGCCAGCAGGCGATGGATGCGATGCCAACAGCCCTTCATGGGTGTCTGCTGTGTGAAGTGCCATCAGCGAGAGCTGGGTGCTAACAATACCGTTGTTATCTTTATGTGTAAATAGGTAGAAATTTTCTCTCAGACCCTTTTTTTTCCTCTTCTGCTATTTTCTCGTGGTTAGAAGGGCTGACTTGGTTGTGGTTTTTCTTCGTTCGACCAGTCTGCATCACGTGGTTTATATTTGTAATATGAACACTATATACTTCCAAGACATTTGAACTACTTATGTACAAGTGTTCAAGATCAGACATTGATGATAGAGGGACCTGATGTATGTTACTGCTAATTAACTGTTATCGAAACAATGTTTGGTTATTCTTTTATGACTTTTACCTGGCTCATTATAGTTTGTCCAACATGGCAACCATTATAGAGCTAAATCTCGTTGCAGTGTTTGAGAGGAAGGGGCGGTATATTTGCAAAAAAAAAGAAAAACACTAAATTTCAGTTAAGAAAAAAAAAAAGATAAACAGTTGAGTCGATAGATATTCTTTGTGCTGATATTTAGATTCTTATTTGTCAAGTTTCCTATCATAGAGTAGTTAAAGTGTGTGATACAGCATCTTTGGACCACCAGAATCTTGTAAAATTTGTTCTGTTTATAAAGCCATCTTTCATAACAGTTTTCATTACATAAAAATGTTGCTTTTTGAGATCTTTGTCTAACCTAAAACTTGTGTCACGTGCATCCTATTCAAGAAATGCTAGAAAAAGTATTTTTTCTCTTCATTTTTGAACCTCTAATTTTAGTTGGTTTTAATGTTCATCTGTTTCCTTTTCTGGTACCGTGTGGCAATGTCACTGCACAGGCTCATCCTCTCATAATCCTTGCCGGATAAGCATGTAACAGGACACCAGTGGTACATCTAAGATGCAGGCTGCTGATTATGCTTGAATAAGTGACTCGCAGCGATGAACTGGTTTACAAGAGTCACATGAAATCAGTGTGCACCACTGGCTAGCCACTTCATTTACATAGGAGGCTACCACAAGAAGAGAGCATACTACATAGCATGCAAATCTGCCATCCTGCTATTTACGTATATTATTTGGTATTATCGTGTTCACTCTATAATAGCTTAGCAATATTTAGAATTGTGAAGGACTTTCAATAGATATCACTATTGATGAATCTTTAGTTATTAATGAATAAAACATATCTATGAATTATTTGAGCTTTCGGAATAGCTCAGTACTTTATTTAATCAGTTATTTCACCAAAAACTAGAATACATTGTTCTAGTGAGACTTATCAGGCAGTAGACAGCAGTTTCAAAATGTTGAAAGCAGAAGAACGCCAGTAAAATATTTCATTACACTGAAATATTTGCTGCTGTTCGTCAGCCATATTGGCACTTTCTGTTAAACTAAGCTGTCAGCAGCTTTATGGATGCTTTAATGCCCACACACAGAGAGAGAGAGAGAGAGAGAGAGAGAGAGAGAGAGAGAGAGCAGAGAGAGATGGAGAGAGATTGAGGAGAGAGAGAGCTGGAGAGGAGAGAGAGAGAGAGATGGAGAGGAGGAGAGATGGAGAGAGAGAGAGAGATGCAGAGAGAGATGAGAGAGAGAGAGAGAGAGAGATGGAGAGAGCGGAGAGAGATGGAGAGAGAGAGAGAGAGAGATGGAGAAGGAGAGAGAGAGATGGAGAGAGAGAGAGATGGAGAGAGAGAGAGAGAGAGACATGGAGAAGGAGAGAGAGACATGGAGAGGAGAGAGAGAGATGGAGAGAGAGAGAGAGAGAGAGATGGAGAGAGAGAGCAAGTGAAGAGATAGTAGATAAGCTGTTCCATATGAATGCTTTATTCTGTCTGGCAGTTAAATAGACAGGTTATAAGTACCTTATCAGGACGATAAGATGTCTGTAACATGAGAAAGGTGTACAACCTCGTGGCTGTTTTACAACAAAAGAAATTATTCTATAAATGGATAAATATCAATTAATTTGTCTGTTGCAGAAATTATTACTGTATCACAATTTCGATGTTAGATTATTTTTAAAAAAATTATATTATCAGTTGCTTTTAGACAAATAAAGCAAAACTTTCTTGCATTTTAATTGAATTTTGGTATAGCCATACAGCTAGTTATAAGGAATTTTGGGTTAAATTTTATGTTGCCTTTTATGCTGTGAAAATTAAAAGTATTCTTGTATGGACCTCAAAAGCAACAAACTTTCATGTCATGATTGGTCTCGTTCACACACAACTTTTCTCTCATCATGGTTACCTATGAGAATTTTGTATGTTTGTGGTGACATGTTTTCAACCAAGTTACAATATCTTTTCAGTGTTCATGATTGCATTCCTCTTATTTAGTATGCAGTGTATTTTTTTTTGTTCTTTGTTTTGTATATTTCAATAATTTATCTTGTTATTACTAAGGGCTTAAAAATGCACTACGGTAATTCTTACTTTGTAATATTGTACATAATTATTTTACCAACACAGAATTCATGTTAACAGTAATCAAATGTGTTTTATGGTTGAATATCCTTTGGCATTTGGTATCGTATCAAATTAAATGTCAAATTATGGATCATAGAATCATCTGGAAAACTTGATGGTTTCTGACCAATAGAAATAAAGTATTTTATCTAGAAATTTTGGTCAGAACTTTTACGATTGCTTTTAACCAAGGAGAGCTAAATATTCTGTTTAAAAGTAAATGAAGGTAGTGATAGAGTCTGAGACTAAATGGTTAAGAAAGAGGCGGTGATGGCAAGACCAAACAACTGTCAACTGAACAGCGGGGGGCCTATTGTTACGCTATCCTCATGAGAAACTACAAGAAACCTAAAGGAAATACAATAATGCACAGTAAAAAAAGACTGGTATCAACCTTGACCATAAAAGAAGAATGCCAAATTGCTTCTAACAGAGAAAACCACTACGATAAGATCACAGCCCTCCAGAATACCTGTTTGTCCAGCTCTCAGATAACTGTTACTCGGAATGCAATACAAAATAATTCCCATATCTGCATCTACTGTTAAAAGCAGCTGGATTAATTGGAAGAAAAGCAGGATATAAACCACTATTAAGGCTATACAGGTTATGTCCATCACTGTAGACAATAGTCTAGGGTTGTTTTGCTGGTAACAGATGGTGAGCTTTATAAAATCGAGGATACCCTAAGCAAGCCAGGCTATCCCAGTATATTCCATTGGTTGATCCATGATTTCAGTCGAGTGAGAGTAATTTTTTTCAAAAAGGATCATTGTATTCAGGATTATCCAAATATACTTAACATTTTTATATAATGTAAATTAAGTCTAGCTGGCTGGGGAGCGGTTTTTCCAAACCCAACAAGCCACCTGGATGGTCAGTAACTCTAGAATAATTCCGTTCCAGTGGGCTTATGTTTGGTTGGCAGACATTTATCTTACAGCAAGAAAGTGATCCGAAACTCGCTGCTAAGCTCTGTCAGACTTATGCTAGAACAACAGGATGAAGTTCACATCATCATCATCACGGAGTGGCCACCACAATTACTGGTCTTAAAACCACTGAAGTCATATGGGATGAAATAGATAGAAGAGTGAAAGATGAACAATCGTTTTCTGCTCAACATTTGTGCCAGCAGTTCTTGCAGGAAACTTGGAAAGCAGCATCAGAAGATTATCTCATAATTAATTGGCAGACTTTCAAGAATCTGTCACGTGGTATTTATTTGCTGCTAAAGGAGGATACTTTGATGAATCAGAAGTATAGAGTCTAGACCGTAATAAAATACATATCTGATTATTAAACTTGTCACGTAAATTATTCAAAGTTAATCTTAACCATTTCAATTATATTTTTACTAGTTAATAGATTACTTATCCACTGAAATTTTTAATTACTGTGATGAACCAATTTTTGAGCAGTAGTGTACATGTACTATATTTTGTTTAGAATTCTTTCTCATATGAAATAATTAAGTGGAAGAGCTCTTTGAGATCAGTATATGGTAACTTAAATTTTTTTTAAAAAAAGTGATGTCTTTTATCCAAGTGTCAAACCGATAATTATCATACAAAATGTAATCTTAACTTCTCTGGCAGCAGCCCCATAAGACTGTAAACCATCAGATGAAGAAATGAAAGGGGAGATAGATGGAAATCCAAAGTCCCCAGCCATGGTTGTTTATAATGAAGTTTAGCTTGTAAGGACAAATGAGGCCTTTGTGCATCTGTGGAGTTCACTTGAAAGCATTGAGGCTGGCCAGTGCTTGCAGGTGTTATCTTACAGAGAAGCAAAATACCTTTAGGTTGTGATGAAAAATGGAATGTTTTAGATGAATGATCATGAATACTCTCCCTTTGACTAATCTCCAGAGTTACAGATCAAAGGTCAGGCCAAAGAAGGGTATCAAGGTCACTTCATAGAATTGCAAGACTGATGAATGCCTTTGGGACATTGAATGAACATCCAGGAATCAAAAACCATAAAATAGCAGGAGTGGTGGTTTTTCTTGGAACACAACTGGTCCCAAACTGCATATCTTTGATGATATTTTCCTATTTTAGTCAGGTATATGGGAACAGCAGCGCAAAGCATTGAGGAAGTAATTCCTACAGAATGTTACCTAGAACAAAAAGGGCACCTGCTATATGAAAACCAAAGTAACAGAAGTTGTTTCTGTGGATGAACATACCCATTGATATGCCAGGCTGTAACCTTTAGATTATTTTGCAAGTAAATTCTTTAATTTTCTTTTTTTTTGCATTTGTTGTGTGTTGTGTGTGTGTGTGTTGTGTGTGTGTGTGTGTGTGTGTGTGTGTGTGTGTGTGTGTGTGTGTGTGTTTAGGAGCCATTTGGCAATGGATGTGATCCCAGTGATCTTTGGGATGTCCATATTTTTATACATGCTGTAACTGTCTCCAGGTGAAATAAAGTTTAAAAGAGAGAACTAATTCATCGCTCTATAGTTTACTACTACTTTATTCTGTTAACTCTTCCAGTGCTGAAATTTACATAAAGAATTTCTTTCAAACTAAATATGAAAAATATAAATAAATAATTGTAAAATCAGAATCTTGCCATTTGATTTGTTTGGTAGTATTTTAAACAAAAAAAGATTTGTTTCTAGAAGACCAATCAACTTTAATTTTCAGTGCTATTCCTTATGTGTATTTTTTTAGTGTTGGATGTCAAACAGGACTAACGCCATTCCATATTGGAACCAATGCTGTTCAACAATTTTTGGATGATAATAGTAATAGCAGGAATTTCTTGTATTATTTTCTTTGATAAAAATTGTTTTGCTACATTAAAAGAAAGAATGTTTTGACGCCATTAATTTTGACAGCTCTGAATATGTTCTCATGCTGAGGTAGCAAAAGTAAACAAAGGGGAGACAACCGAACAAGTAATCGAGGACTGTTATCTCATTCAAAAAAATTAATTTTAACTATGTAGTGTTTCAGATAATATGCTGTAACATGTCGGTGCTGTTAAAATGGGAGCATTCCAATTTTTGTGTATTTATATTCTTTTTATGAACTTTAAATGACATAAAATTACTCACCCAAACAAAAGGCTACATATGTGACCTTTATAACTTAGTTGTCATGAAAGGGTTACTCGTCAGTGATTATATGTCATTCAGCATTTAAAGTTTGTTTTATGGAAACTTTGTTATAGCGACCAATGAACTAAATATGAAAAACTTTGCATTCATTTTTCGGCATGTTGGTTAAATTTTAGGCAATTAAATATATATTGATTGTTTTTATTTTTAAATGGTGAACATAATAAAGAAAGAAAAAGGAAAGATTGTTTGCTTGCTTACTAGTAGCCTGGCATTTCAGAGTATTTCATGGCCTCCTCCCAAGAGATAACAATTTGACCTTAGAAACTCCATTGTTGGTTTAATGATTTTGAAAAGCATCCCAGCAGTTCTGCCTCCTCCCCCCCAATCAGATTTATCTGTCTTGAGTGTATTTTGAGCAATCTGAGATAGTGCTCAATAATTTCAACCTCATTGCAATAGTGGTATGTGTTGTTTTTTTTTAAGCAACCATGCCTAAGGAGGGAGGAATGATGAGTATGTAGTTCACTAATCTCTCTCTGTAAATCCCTGAGTAACATTTGAAAAATATCTCCACACATTTATTGATTCTAATTTCTTCTGTTCTGGGGTGTGTGTGTGTGTGTTGTGTGTGTGTGTTTACAGCTTTAACTCTACGTAGATCTTTAATATTTTAGCTGACACGTGCTTTTGTGCTTGAGAAGTTGATGCGAGCTTGACTCTGAGTTAATTTACCACCATCTTCTAATGTATATATATATATATTCACTCCAAGTCCTAAGGCATTGTAGCTGATGTTTCATCTGTTAGATTAAATGAGTATTGAGGGTGGTTTGACTTAGAGGACAGCAGGATAAGATTTTCATTGATTAAGACATTCTGTTGTGCTGATTGCTGTGTCTTCCGCCAGTGGCTCCTTGTCTTGAGTCTCCATCAGCCCATTTTTTTTGTGTCAAACTTCTCATGTAGTTATTTGTAACTCTGATGTAATGTTGTTAATTTAAGTTTGCCAAGAAATGTTTTGTTCCATAAACTTGCCATTTGGGACCGCATTTGATTTTCTCTGTGAATTTTTCCTGTTTTACTCTGAAGATGTAGTGTAACAGGAACTAATTAGCTTCTCTTGAAAAGGTTGATAGCATGAGTGCTGTGTAAAGTGCCAGTTTATATATCCTAATGGCTTTGTTTTGAGCACGGAACTTATCCAAGATTTTTATAAAGACAGAGGCATCCTCTGCTTTAATGCTACTCCATCTTGGACAAGTTATAAACTTTTCGATCGTCTAAAGGCATCTACTTTCAGCTCCCAAGAAGTGCCGCAATTCAGACCGTGATCTTCATTTACTTCCTGAGTGATTTAGCAACATAGCTAATGAGATTTACTAACTTGTAAACCCCTAAGTATTGAGATGTCTTGTCACGAGGACGTAACAGACTGTTGTCAAATATCTGAGGTCTGTAGTTTGTTATGTGATTGTCAATTGTAATGAGAATTTCCATTCTTCTTCATATTTAGAATGTTTTTTTTTTTAATAAACAAGCTCTTACTGCAACAACATTCATGGTTCTATTTAATTTTTTTCCTGCTACAGAAATTTTGGAGCCAGAGGCCTAAATACTAGCATCAACAGCATATAAAGCTAGAAAGCACCCTACAGTAGACTCTTGCTCAAGATATGATATGGTGAAGCTTCCCCATTGCATACCTGTCGATAATGAAAGATTTAATCTATTTCATTACTTGCATTGGTACTGCTAATTTAATGAGTTGATGATGAGGTCAGACTCCCCTACTTTGTCATATGTAGCTTATAAATCTATAAATACTGCAAATGTGATCTCTCTTCTCTGGAATACATCTTGCACAGACTGCGTAAACTACACCAGAAGATCAGATGTTGATCTTGTTTTTCTGAATCATGTCTATGCTGGTATAGGAGTATTTTGAAATTCTAGCCACCAAGTCAGATATCCTTGTAAAAACTTGTTTAATTACTTTAGCAAAACAGCTTTTAAGGTAAATTGGTTGATAGCTATCTGCTTTGTTCATTGACTTTCCTTTCTTGAGAATTGGGAGTAATAATATCCTTTTCAAAAAACCGAAGTATCAGTGCCATCTATGCTTTTGACAAATGTAGGATCATTTGATTTTGTTAGGTTCTGCACTTTTGTCACATTTGAGGCACTGCTGCACTACCTTCAGTTCTGCACGAGTGGGAAAGTATTGAGACGTCATCAGTACCTATTGTGTCATATCCATTTGCTATTTTCCACTTATTCACTACACGCGCATCAAGTTGCTGGTCGGCCTCATCTGTGATAGAGTGGATTCTTTTTTTGTTTTTCAAGTCTCACAATTTTCCAGATGTTTTTATTTCTTAGCTCCTAAAAAAAATTGTTTTTTATGCCTCTCTTTTCTCTCTGCAATTTTTCTTGATTGGGCATTAAGTTGTTCATCGTTGATCTCTCTTTTCCTCATCCCTTTCTCTTATAAAGTGTTTTTTTTTTTTTGTGGGGGGGGGGGCAGGCTTCTTTCCTTTATGAGGATATTCTATCCAGTTCATCAGCCCAGAAAGGTTTATATTGTTTCCACATGTCTCTTGGTATGGAAGCTGTGATAGCTTTCTGATGGGTATAAAAAGTTGATTGCAGCCATTGACCACCGAGCCAGCAACGATATTCAGATATGCTATACTGTTTTCTAGTTTTCGACAGTGTTTCTCCAAGTTTGCTTACACATGAAAAAGGGTTGTTTGGTTTTATTCCACCAAATGTAAATTTAGTATCCAAGGGAACTGATCAATTACCAAAAACATTCATCAACTTTCCAGCTTGTGTATTGCATCATTGTTGTTGTGTAGAGTGAAGCATCCCGAGTACTTTCATTTTGCACCTTTTATGTAGAAGGGTATATAGACTGTTTAAAATGTCGGTATTATTCTCTGATGCAAAGTGAATTCTTTCTGTTCTTCTCTCACAGAACACCATGCATTAAAGTCACTGCCTGTAATAGCTTTTCCTTTTAATTTGCCATTGAATGGGACTATATTAACAATATGAGACTTGTGGTATATTTTTTACTAAATTCAGGGAATTTTTGCCAAAATATAATGTAATATCTTGACTGACCCACACGCACACTCTCTCTCTCTCTCTCTTCTGAATCTACTCTAACCTGTTCGCCTCCATCTTCGGAGACTCAGTGACATTTTATCTCTTCTCGCTAATGATTGAAAAAAAACCCTGGTATATTTAACTCCAAGGGCAGCTCTGAATGTCCTCGTGTCCATTAATATTGTATAGTGTCCAGGAGTGAGACAACAGCTGTTACCCTGGTAACTGGTTTGACCAACCAACCAAGCCAAATCCAAATTACGACTGCTACGGTGATATCAACCGAAAATGGAAAAAAAAAACAAACAAACAACAACAGTAATGAATGTGTTTACAAGAGAAGAATTTATGAGCTTGACAGCTTTTGGTCATATGTACTACTGTGAGAAAGAAAGAAGAAGTTCTTCGCCACAATCTGATGAAAAATTGTTTACAGCACATCTTTTCAGTTTCTTTAAAAGTAAAATATATATATATATAAAACCTCAGAAAAATTATACTAAATTGCAGCTGATTCATTATGCAAAACCACACAAAAAATCCACAATTATCACACCAACCCCTTCTTTGGAGAATAATTACCTGTTGCAGTGGTGGCATAAATTATTCCATCTTACAAAATAATTTAAAGTTATTATTTTCTTGCTTTTGCTTAAGATTGTTAATTACATTAGTACACATTTTGAAAAAAAAAACCTGTTTAATGTTTTCATTGATGCCGTTTGCCTTGATTTGCTCTATTGCAGTCTGTTGTGTTATTCTCGTGAAATGAATGAATTATCCATGCATCTGTAATACAAATCCAGATGTGCTTACACACATAGGATATTAGTAATCAGAAGCTAGGTTACCGGTTGGGTACATTTAGGTTGGTATTGTTGGCTTCTGGCTATTTGCTATTTATTTATCTTCTGCTGATGGTACTGTCTAAAACCGTGAGATTAGGTCTGTTCATACCAACTCTTAACCGAGTACCAATATTTTATTACACGGTTTCTGTCTTCTGAATTACTACAGCAGCCCGTCTCATCCTGGAAAAGAGGGGCAGAACAACAAACAGTTATAAATCACCACAACAACCTAATCACATCTGATGTCTTACTCATCACTTGCAATATTTGTATGAAAGGTTTTCAATTGTTTTTTCAGTGACATGTTTATAGTTCTCAATAAATTGTCAACCCTATCATTAGTAGGAATAAATTCTAATAAATCAGTGAAGTATTATTTGTTTTCTTTTTAGGCAAATGTATTACATTGGTATAAATCTTACCTCTTTTTTTGTTGGGGGGAATGACATGATTTAATCAGTGAAGCATGACGGCGAATAAATTTGAATGCAGAATTTGAAAACTAAGTTGGCGATAGCCAGTATTTTTGTTAAGTCATCTGTACAAATGTACCAGAGAATATAGGATTGTAAATTCTTCAGAAAATGATAAAAAAAAGAAATAATGAAAATATGGCTTTTTTTAAAAAAAAAGAAAAATCATTGGATAGATTTAAATATTGCTGCAATTTCTGGTGATTATAAATCATCTTTATTTCCTCTTTCATAGTTTGGGCTAAACCAGTCTTTTCTGGTGTTGTCGTGGTATTGAGGAATTTAGCTAATTGACTGGAATATATGTATTTGGCTTTTAAACATTGCAAAAGAGTCAGCCAAAGATTGTCCATGCTGGTTCATTGTTATTCTAGTGCTGTTGTTGTTGTTGTTTTTTTTTATTATCCATTTTGAAATGCAGTGGACATCTATTTTTAATGCAAGAAAGACTGTTAGCTATGAGATGTAATTTAAAGAGGTGGGATTCTTAGATCATGGCATAATTCATACCAGACTCTAAAAGTGGGATGCTTCTTTTTCTGAGGATTTTTGTTAGCTTTTGTTATTGGTAGGGATGCTTTAAAATAGAGGTTGATATAGCACACCGTGTGGATCCTCGTGAGCGGGTCTCCTTAGCCACTTTAATCTAGTCGAACAAGGATTTTCCAAAAGAAACCAAAGATACGATGATGTAATTAGGAAAATGTTTGGAATGTGCTTTTTCCCCGAATATGAGCAGAAGAGTGGTGAAGGTATGAGATGGTTTAATGACCAAGTCAGATAATGAAGCTGCTGATGATAGCAACATGTACAAAGATCTTAAAATGGCTTCTGCCATTTTTTGAAAGTAAAAGAGAGAGACTGGGTGGCAGTCCTGCTACATTTTCCTTTTAAGGTAATTTTCATTCAGATGCTAACCTCAGAACCACTGTAATGCCCAGAGATGGGTGACATTCAGCCACTGTCTACTGTCACTGCTAGCAACGCACAACCTATGATTTATTTACCGTGACACCATCGGGATGGAATAAATTTTTCCAGGTGGCCGCTCCGCTTTGCATGTTCATCCAAAATGGCCGAATCTGCATTGAATAGACTCAGTTTTTCCAGTTAGTATGATAAATCAAAACTTCTATGGGTTATTGTGTTTTAGAATAATAGATCCCTTTTTCATCCTAGTAAAATTTTTCAAAGGTGGAAGGAACAATACATAGATAGTTTTGGTTCTCTTTACATATTCTGAATATGGTGTGGTATGAGAGGGAGGCAGGCACTGGCAGCCATAAATGTGACTCCACCAATGAAAATAAAAAGGATATTATGGTGAAAAATGTCTTGTGTGAACAAATCTTCAACATAAACATATTCTAACATGTTTACTTGTTCTAGCAGCCATTAACGTACACTGTAACTGTATACATTGATTATATGGGATATTTTATGAGTAAGGCTGCCATTGTGTATCTCTCTGTAATCTGTGGTATTGTTTTAAGTCTGACTGACACAGATGTACACATTTTAGCTATACATGGTAAAAGGTCTCCTTAAGAGAGAACATGAGAATATGGAATTTACAGAACTCCATAAATTTCAAATGATTCTAATTATCTTAAATGAAAAGCTTATATTCCAAGGTCACTCATTTCCACTCTCCAAGTTCATTTTTCAGGAAAACAAAAGAACTTGATCCAGTTTGGGGGTGGGGGGAGGGTTAATTTCCATATGATATGTGGTGATCATGTTATTGGAATGTTGATATACAGCCATGCTATAGATAATTCCAAATTAGCTTTCTAAATTTTGTTTTAATCATTTTTTTCTTCTTCCTTATATATATATCTCCTGCTCAACATAGTCATACTGTTCTATCCGTGCAAAGATGCAGGCACTATACACAGAGATAGATATTTGGTTGTTTCCACATTCTGACTGAAACTCTAAATAATCTCATTGTTAATAATCCGCCTTCAGCCAAGATAATGAGATCCACATAAACATTAAACTATTCTTTCCTACTGCATTTTTTTTTCTTTCTAAATTTGTAAGTCTTTAGTTGCGATGTATTTTTCAAACCTTAAACGTCTGTTTAATCCAGGTTGTGATGGCTGGAAGCTTTCTTATTATAAAACCTTAAGCCTGGTTGGATGGGTGTTTTTTTGAGAGCTGCTCTGCTTTCCAATCGCATTGTAAACTGAGGATCAATGAAGTTTGAAATTCTTAATGAACAGCTTCAATTGAATGATTCTCTTCGCTTCAAAGGCAACATTAGATTTCTATAATTCACTTTAAATTCAATGTGGACAATTTAGTCATTTTCAGATACAAAAGCCTGTGATTAGGTTCAGATCATTGTCAATTGGTTCTGAACATTTGGTATCAAATCAAAGGAAAATGTGCTAAAAAATCACTTAGCAAAAGAAGAGTATGGCAAATAAGTAATTAACCCTTGATCTCTCTCTTAAAGACTGGCAGACATTCTGGTGTTATGTTGTTGGAAGTTTTTCTAAATTATTGGTAGATGGAAGCCAGATTCAGGTTGAGCACAGCTGCTTTAAGATTATACTAGGAAAAGGAAACAAAAAGTTGATTAACATCTTGTATTCTACCTGTGCTTATGACAATTGCCACAATTCTAGATTTAAAAATAATTAATTTAAACAGTGTTTTACTTATTCCAGAGGTGATCAGCTTTCAATCTAGTTAACTTTTGACACAAGTTATCTTTTAGTGTTTTTAACCTCAGAAAAGCATTGGTAACAATTTTTAAATAGAACCCATAATTCCATTGAGATCTGGTAATTTTTCACTAGTATAATCTAATCTTTTAGACAGGAATAATACACCACAAGTTATGAAAGGAAATTGAACTTTCATTGTGTTCAGCTTTGGTATAGTTGTCACACTGTATATGATCACTGAACGTATTTAAAGCTGACATGTCTTCTCTCTCTCTCAGACAGACAGACAGAGAGAGACAGCCCTCTGCATGCATGATTCCACATGACCATAGCTGTTCAAGACTATGATAAGTGCAGGTGCAGCAGGGTTCATTTTTATCTCACGCCTTGGACCAAAGTTCCTATTATGACAACTTTTTAACCCATGCCAACACACAGGTAGAGAAGAATGAGTGCTGCCCATGTTTTATAACAGTGCTGATAAATGCCACCTTACCTTGGGGAGCTGGAGGGGGGATCTAATGGGGCCTGTCTCCTGGTTGGTGCTACCATATGTGTGCTGACAGCTTCCATGACTACTACCCCCCACACACATACACATATTCGAGGCTTGGTTCATTTCTTTCTGAACTCTCTGTCTGGAAGCCACTAACTAACCTCTCCGGGTTGTGGTCCCTAAAGAACTTTGTCTTTAAAAAAAAATAAGATATCAATCTCCTGAGAAGGCTTTCTAGGGATCATTGCCATCCGTTATCAAGTCCATGTTAATGTAAGTTGAGTTTTGCGTTCTATTTTCAGACATTCTTTATCGTGAAGCATTCTGTAGCAAGGTGTTTAAATCAGAGATGCTTGCTTCTTAAACATATGAACCAATTTGAAAAGGAAAAAAAATGCATTTTCAGATGTAGACTTCAAATTGTAATAACTATTTGGCATGTAAATTTTGAAATATATATTTTTTAAATTACAGTTTGTTTTAAGCTGCTTTTGTATTTGTTTAAAAGAAATTTTATTGAATAGTCAATGAGAAAAAAATTGATATATATATATATATTAGCACATTTGAAAGTACTTTTAGTTTTTACATGATACGTCAAACTGAAGAGAAACTTAACAGCTACTGGTTACTGAGTGAAGACAGGGTTGAAGTGGAATTTTCCAAACACCTTGTTCAGTTTAACTTTAGCATCATCAATGTCCCTATCCTCTGTGTGACGACATAAATTTCCTTCTTTCTTCTCTTATTCATATAATTATTTAATTTTACCGCTATAAGAATCCATGCATTTTTCTTTTGAAGGTCATGATTAATTTCCGTTCTGAAACCGTTTTAGATCTGTACAATCAGAACGGGTCAGCAGTCTGGCCAAACAGTTGATACAGTACCTAGAAAGAAGACAGCAGGAATAAAGCACATGTGGGGGCCATGATAAATATATTTTAGATTGGTTGATGGTTCTTAGGACAACTGACCACCAGGAAAAGACTGTAGAAGGCAGCAGGAAAAGAAAAGAAAGCAATTCATCATCATCTAACTGATTTGTTGTGGATAGAGGGGAACTTTCTGGACCATCTATCACTGTTTCACTTCTGTGGCTTTCAGTTATCTGCTGTTAAAAGTTTGATGACAGGAGATGAATATTTTTACTCTGTGTGTGTGTGTGTGTGGACATCAGTGTGTAATCAGTAAAAATATTGAGCTGCTAATATTATTGTCTGCCTACGGTATAATTGAAAGATATTCTGTATCTTTGGGAAGATGTCAACCATCTTTTTTTTGACAGATATTAGCATATTTCTAATGTTGGGAAAAAAGAGAATAATTTCTTGTCTTTCTGTCTTAAGAAAATGATGTTGGATACAGATGTACTTACTCAGAGGATTGAGAAAATACAAAGATGAGACGTAAAGGGTTTCTTTTTGAACAGGTTGATTTTCTTTTCTGTCTCTCTCTTTTTATAGTGTATTTCCTAGTTTTGGAATCTTGGTCTTTGTCTGTTGATTAGAAAACCTTCCCAAGGTGTACAGCTGGGGAAAAAAACTTATGATTAGGTTCTGATTGTTGCTGCCGTTGACTGCTTCTGAATATCTAGCTATCAAATAACCCTGATGGACAAAGTGAAACGGAAAAGTAAAATACAAACTACCAGAAGGAAATCACACTAAAAGAAAACTGACAGCAAGAGAATTAATCGTGGATCTGTCTTTTGAAAATTGGCACACATTTTATTGACTTACAGTTGAGTTTTTATAGTATTGCATTTGCGAGGTTTTCCTCAATAACTGGCAGATAGAAACCAGATTCATGTTGTACAAAGAGCATCATACTGTTCCGATGACGAAAAAGTTATGTAGGCTGAGACCTTTAGGCTAAAACCTGTATTGTCACGTGATTGATGGCCGCTTGTTGTGAGACATTCAGCACAGCGGCTTTTATGGTTTATCCAATAGTGCATTAGTTTGTGCTGGATGTTCAACCCCTCCCCCCTTAACCCACATCCGAAGCGGTTTTGAAAAACATTTCCCATCCAAACAAATATCAATTGGTTTATGGTAATACGAGTAGTGGGCTCCTGCACAGTTTGGGGAGCCCTTACTGGTGCCCCAATTAATTCTTTTTTTGCATACCCCAGCGGCCATTATTGCAGAGTTACCAGTAAAATAGATCTTCAACCATGGTGGAAAATATCAGAATCTTCCATGAAGTCTCTCGCGGCAAAAACTCTATAAAGTGGAAAATGTATTGTACACAGGTGCGCATTTTTTTAAAAACTTGTACGCTAACATACACGGTAGCTATTCGCACTAATAGATTGAGACATTCCGTTGATGAGTGGCGTGCAGTGATGGTTGGAAGTTTTGTGCGGTGGCTCCCGCATCGTAAACAAGCTCGTGCGCACAGGTGTCTTCAGGTGATTTGTGAATGGTTATCTTTGGTTAAGAGAAACGATTGTTATAAATATGTTTGAGTGTTTGTTTTCTTTTTTATTAACCGCTCAAACTGGACCGGTATGTACATGCACTGAGGCCACTTTGCACTAATGTGTATCTTACTGTTCCTGAAGAAATGCTAGCACTCAAACTTGCAGCTGGGTCCTTTGCAAGATCTCTTCTGGCTCATCATCTATCACAGAGAGAGAGAGAGACTTGACCATGTCTAATGTCAACAGAAGTGGTTTTACATATCTTCCTCAGAGTCTTACATAAGTCAGGCTGCAAATCTGCTGCATGGATTATCGTTTGAGACTTTGGTTTCTGTACACTTGTCATGTGATCTCTTTTTCCTTCCTAGAAGCCATAGCATTAACCACACTACGTTGATACTATTGCTTATACGTTTATAGTTCTTTTGTAGGCGTGGGTTGCATAGCAAGTAATCACAGCATAAACACATGACTGTCACATGAGATGTGGTTCTATCACATGTTGTTGGCATTTTATACCTAATTTTCCTTTTGTTTCCATAATTATTTCCAGATACCATATGACAGACCCTGGCTAACTTTACATTTATTTTCTAAATTTTTAATGGAGTATCTATGAAAAAAGGGACAATTGTGGTAACGGAAGAGAGATGATTGTTACCTGTGGGTTTGTTTTCATAAAATAGCCATCTTAAAATGTTCTGTATGGTTTTAACTCATTGGTTTTAACTTAACCACCCCCTAAAATGTTAGAATAACTAACCCTTTTATTATTTTAGGTAGGAATGTGTGTGTGTGTGTGTGTGTGGTTTTTTTTTTGTTTTTTTTGAATTTGTAATCAGATGCTGGAATGGGCATTTAAAAAAATTGAAACCATGGACATCTGGTAGTGAAGGGGTTACTTTTACAATCTGGTGGTGATTGTCAGGGCTGATTGCATTCTAGCCCCAGCTAAAGAATTTATTGACTAACTTCTTTCGCTGCTGCCAGTATATTGACTGTGAGCCATCTGTCACCAGCCATGTAATCTAGAAGCAGTTTCATCAATTATTTTGACACTTTTTACCTCCCCCTCCTAGTGGTAGACTCTCTCTCTGCGTGTTTGTTCTGTTACTGCCCATCAACGTTTTACAATTACCTGGCCAATATTAAACCTGCCAAACTTCTTATTTACGAACTGTCATAACGATCCTTTTTTTTTCTCGAGTTTTAGTCTTTTGTTTAATGTATGTTACGCATCTAGAGACCTGTCATGTGTAGATTTGTGGAACAGTAGTGGTGATGATCATCTCTTGTGTAGCTAGAGGACTGTGGCATTTTTGACAGTTTCTCCGCTTACTTAACAAAACTAGTTTAATACATAAAATTACATTTCTATGATCAGTAATTTTGTTTCGGATGAAAATTACCTTTGATAAGGTAAACTGAAGCTGGATTTTTCTGGGGTCTGCTCTTAGTATTTGAAATGCGCAGTTTTAGAGAAGCGTTTTGTTGTAGTTCTTGTCATCAGAGCAACGCTGGAGTCCACGCATTGTTGAAAGATAGTTTCCCTGCCATTTCTGTTTGTTGTTACTGATGGGTTGATAATGACTGTCTTTTGTCCTGCCTTTCTGAAAAGAGAGGTGTGGGGACTTAGTAACATCCAGATGCCATACGGGCATCACCATGCACAACTATGACACGTACAAAGTTGTCTCGTGGTCTTTCTGACAAGAAAGTTATGGCGGCACCAAAACTGATTGGCACAAAAATGGCAATCTCTAAAGTCCAAATAGTTTTGCATCTCTCTTTTTGTTGTTGTTGGAGCATTTTAATTCATAATATACTTTAAAATTCTAGGCAAAAAATATGGAAATTTAGATATTTAAGAACTTAAGTTTTCCAGTATCACACATAGCCATATCTTATTAACGACGTTAATAGATACTTAAATTTCAGTTTCTCTCAACTTTCCAATTGGAGCCTTAATCATCATAATGCATTTATTATGTTTTAAATTTCTCTAGATGATAAAATTTTCTTTTTTTAAAAAAAGATTGTATTCACAGAGCACAAAATATTGTATCCTTTTTAATTTTTCTTTTGTATTGTGTTTGTTGATGTAGAAAACGGTAGCAGAGTCGGTGTGCATTATGTATTCGGTGACGCAACAGCCAACGATCTGCGAGACAGACCAATGATTGATGATGGCGTTTAAGGGATATACACCACAGGTCTACAAAGCTGACACATTTTAATGATGTATGTCCTAAAGACAAGTCTACAGCAGACCTCTTTCTTGCACTGGAATAGCGTCATCGAATGCTCTGTATGGTTGTACCTTTCAGTTTCTCCCTGTTCAGCTAGAATGCTGATGACTATACAGTCAGTATCAGCAAAACAAATGCTTTCAGCCTCAGGTTTCTAACAAAAACACAAGACAACCCATGAAATTTGGGGAAAAAAAGAGAGAGGAAGCATCTATAGATAAACATAAGCATATCACCATATTTTTGTCTAAGCCTCCATGTAATTAAAAGATGTTGGGACGAGCTAGGTTCTAGGCTAGAGTCTGGGCTCTGCAAATATTTCTAAAAAGGAAAATTTGTGAAGGCTTTTGCAAAGTTTTTATATTTTCTTTCTCTTTTTAAACGTAGTTTTATTAAAATGACCAAATTTGGCTTTGTTTTAATCTGTAGATCATATGTTCAAAATACTCAGTACTGAAACTGCAGAACGTTTTCGTATAACAGACTTTGGCAATCTTTCCGGTCTCCGTCATCTGGATTTAGTTCTGGAAAGGTGTGCTTGCAATAATTTTACATTATATTTTGGATGGCACAAGTGGCCTGGGTTTTTTCTCTTGATCCCATGATCTGCTGGTTGCTAATTTCCTTATTTAATGCATTTTTTTAAAACCAGTTTAGCACACCGACATTGAGACAAATCAGTAAAAACCTTTGAGACCAGTAACTCGGAGAAGACAAGTGAATTTTCCCGACTTTAGAAGGAAATGCAGCTATGTCCACATCCCTCACAAACACGGTGTATAATTAAGCGTTCTTGTGCCAATACTTTGGAGACTGCCATATAACGTATCAGCTATCTTTTGATGTCAAAACCCGTAAAATTGTCATCTACCATCAAGCACATTTATGACACACACAGTAGTTTGTGGTCTTCTTGGCAGAAAAGCTATGCCAGCCATCTTTCATACTGTTTGAAAATTTGAAGTTTATATTTAATGGAATTTCCTTAGAATGAATAATATGCATGGGTTATTTAAAAACAAATTTTGAAAATGGTGTAAATTGAGACATTTTACAATAGACTTAAATGTTCTTGAGTAAAAAAGTTTATTAATGTTGACTTAAATTATAGTAAATTTAAATAGCAGGAATGGTTTTATAATTTTTGTTGGTTGCTTTTAATTTTTTCTTTTAAATATGAATATGAATATTTTCTTATTCAGCATAATTCTGCAGCTTATGCATCCATCCATCCATCCCCTGGTACATTCAATTAAGCTTGGTTCTTTGTTTTAATTGATTAGATCTATCTTATTAGTGTGGCTTAATGCTTTAATTCTTCCATGTCATGGAGACTGATGCTGTAAAATGTCTGATGCAACCTTAATGTTTAAAAATAATAATGAAGCATCTTTGCATTTTTTAAAATAAATTTTAAGTAGTTTTGTGAATATTTTTTTCTTGTTTGGCAACACATTGTGTGGCGGGAGGAGAGTGGACCCAAGTAAAACCAAATTAACTATTGGTGCTTGATGAAGAATATAAAAACTGTCTAGACTCCAAAGTTGTTTTTAGAGCCCATTTACATTCCAAAATAGCTCCTTAATCAAAGTCTCTCTTTTTATTTTTTGTTTTGTTTAAAGTATTTAGTTAATTTATTAGTTAATGACATCTAATCAACGGCTCATTATTTGCTCTTTGAAGTGTCTCTCCCTGATTCTTTCTGTTGCATTTTTATGCACAGTGATCTTTAAAGGATGTATTGGATTCTTCTTTGAGCTGCTAAATTGAGAGTCTGTGAGCCCAGTCTCATAGTAGCCGGCAGTTGTTACAGCTGTCACAGAATGGAGCCATGGAGAAATTATAAGTTCTAAAACAGAAACCATTAAGACAAATTTTTGTTTGTTGTTTCTTTTTGGGGGTGGTGGGTGTAGCTCTCTTTAATTGTACTTAATTATTGTATGTGTAGAGATGAAAGTCTAATGTAAATATGCTTCTTTGGAAAACTACTTTAAATGCATTCTTAAGTACCAGAACATACAAGATGGCTGACTGCAAAAGCAAGGCCAGAACAAACAACAAAAACAAAAGATATGTTATGCTTTGGATTAAATTTAGAGATGATTGATGAGAAAGTTTTATTTAAAAAAAAATTTTACAGTTGTTAAATTGTAATATAATTTCTATAAAAGCTGATGTTATTTTGATGAGGTTGACATTACTTCAGGGGAAAAAAAACTCAATTTAATGCATAATTTCATGTTTAACTTCCCTCTTCCATCCAACAACTTATAATTATTGGTAAGTTTGGAATAATGTAGTGTCAGCTATGTAGGATTTATTGTATTATTATGGACATGAAATACTCAGGAACTACTAATAATTCATTGCTGGTACACACACAACAGATGGACTCATATATATAATCTTATAAAAAAAACAGGAAAATAGCTGGGGTGTAGTTATTAAGCAATAAACGGTTAATAGATTTAAATATTATGCTGCTGAAACATTTCTAAACTTTCCCATACTTAGAGAAATTTTATTATTATTTGCCTAATTAAAGCCCATTTTACCCACTATATGAGTAGTTTTGATATAGTTTAGTAGGAAAAAAATAATATTAAAATTGCAGGTGTAGAAAACAGCAGACAGACAGACAGACAGACAGACTCATCATTGAATGATAGAAGCTGTATATTGATGTTATTATAAATGTATATTTTAAATTAGTTTCTTGTTTATCCAAGGGCATCTTTCTTTTCTTGTATTCAGTTCTACTGCTCTGCTTTAATTTTGAACAACTGCCAAACAAAGAATTTCTTCTATGTAAATCTAACCCCCCTTCCCCCCCCCCTAAGGTAGGATTTATTTACTATTTTATCCTGGTTTATGTCTGTGTACCTTTTATAGCCAATGGAAATATTTGACTGTTAGCACCATAAGGAAAGAGAGAGAGAGAGAGAGAGAGAGCTCAATCAACTTGTAATTCCGAAACTTGAAAACAGATTGCTTTCTTATTGAAGTCTGCATTGAAAACTCTTTTCCTCTTTTTGGTTGATAATTCCAAATCGTGTAAATAAATTCATTGTTGGACATTGAGTGTTTTGGATTCAAACACGCCAATTTACTGGCTCCGCGTTTGCTTTCTGGTGTTTCCATTGAATCATGCAAGCATCTGAGCAGAACTTGTCCACTGTTTGCTTGCTGAGGTTGTTCCCCTCACTTTGTAGCGGCATTGTGACGGTTGACTGCTGAATTCTACACCTTTAAAACTTCATCTTTTAATTCCTCCCCAACGACAGTATGTGGAACAACAATAACAACAACTTGCATGTTGGGCAGGAATTTTTATGTTGGTATATCAGCATGGGTGCGGGCTCGACGAGAGTAATATACCCATGTTCATGTAAAGCTGACATATCAACGCGCGCTGCTCTGACCAAGCCCATGAGGCTTTATAAATCAACCTGTAATTAAAACAAAGCTTGTTTGTTTATCATTGGATGACATTTAAACCAAAGCCTTAACACTAATTAAGATATTTATTACTCTTTGTGAACTTAATTTTTATAGCAAATTTCAAAAAAAAAAAAGGTCAAAATTATGGAGTTACAATGCTTTTTACAACCCTGTTCGAAATTATAACATATTTGCATTCCAAGATTGTTATTTTTGTCCAGCTTAATATATTTAAAACCAAAAGAATGACTAGTTAGGGGGGAAAATGATGAATAAATTCAAATTCAAATCTTGTGCTGCAATATATCTGATGGTGTCATGGCTAATGCATCTCAGCATAAAAGAGAACTCACTATGAATGACTAGCAAGTCAATATAACATACCCTGGCAGCCATAATTGCGCGTGCTTGCCAAAAAAAACATCCAAATTTTCATAGATTAATCAAATATGCATGTAGTTACAGCTGTATAAGCATAACTATTATAAATTCTATACATGTAAAAATAAATAAATAAATAGGTTTTTTTTTTCCAGACTTTGTTACAAGAATTTTTTCCTTTTTTTCTTTTAAAATCAAAATATTCTTTCTTCACGAGTTTGCCAATTATGGCTACCAAGGTAATACATTGTCCTTGTTTAAAGATCTAAAGAGAGAAATTGTGGGCTTTGATTGTATGTACTGCTGTCTCTTATTTCGGAAAATGGTGGATAGTCATGTAACTGCAGTATATCTGAATGTAGTGAGTGACCAGGGTATTGGACATTCAGGATGAGAGTCTGTTATTCTCTTGTCTGGTGTTTGGAAGTTATACTCTGAACTTCATTCAGTATGTAGCAGTGCAAGCATGATGCCAACACTGGCTGCTGAAGAAAGTTCTTTTAATAAACTTCTTGCCATTCTATCTCAAATCAGAGTGGAAGAAATGCAGATCATCGCACTGATCTGTCAGAAAATGTCATGGAAAATATCTTTCTAGTTAATTGTAAAAACAATGGTGTGTTTCAAATGGAAATATCTAAAGACTGCTTAATTTTGTAGACTTAGAGAACAGTATCTGTATTTCCAGTAGAGGCTAATGAATAGAAAAGAGCATGTCTTAGCCACGTGACGTTTACATCTGATGCCGCCGTGGTTTATGTTGGTCATAACCCAAGAGCCATCTGTCTGTCTGCCACTTATGTTGAACAACATAATACTTGACAGGTGAACAATGAAATCAAATGAAACTTGAGCTGCCAGGATAACAGGCAACCATGGGTTTTTTATTTTGTGTTATTGCAGTATTCACTGAATAGGAAATTTCCATGGTTCTGCTTATATGAGTAAATATAGAGTTAGGTTCTTGTTCATCTGTTAAAAGGCTTTCAGGTGTACAATACGCGCCTCTGTGTGCGTGCGCTTTGGT